>CM075881.1:21618759-21811259 GCA_038021265.1 Cyprinella venusta
ACAGTCTAGCTATTTGTAAAATGTGCATCGAGCGCCACTCACAGGCAGGCACGCGCACTAAACATGTCTTGCAGCATCAAGTTGTACAGAATTTTAACTCGTTTAAACCTTTTTGTTTGTTTGTTTGTTTGTTTGTTTTTTGGGAAAAAGCCTACATTAAATGCAGATTTGTCTTTTTACTTTAGATATTAGGCCAATTCAAATGTTAAATATGATTAAATGTAGGCCTAAACATTCTCTGAATGCTACATGTGGAATGAACCTTTAAACCTTAAACTGTTGAGCTCGTCCTATTATCATTTTAAATCTTCAATTAAAAATTGGTAAACCTATATAAAAAAGAAAAAGGAAATATATTTTGTATTTTTTTACGCCCCTTTTCTTCATTGTCCTCAATGTTTTTAGTCCATGTACTGATACTCATCTTCCATCTTAAAGACCACAATGGAATATATATATTGTCATCATTTTCCTGAAGAAGCACAGCCCCAGCACCAATTTGACTGGCATCTACCTGTAATTTGAAAGGTTTCCCAAAGTTTGGTGCTGCCAACACAGGTGCCGAACACAACAGAGCCTTAACTGCATCAAATGCCTCTTGACATTGGGTGGACCAGATAAATTCAGCCTTAGCCTTCAACAAATTGGTCATTGGGGACACTACCACCGAAAAGTTTTTACAAAAAGCACAGTAGTACCCCGCCATTCAGGAAGCGCATCAGTTCTTTCTTTGTAGAAGGCTGTGGAAACTGCTTAACAGCCTGAACCTTGGCTTCCACAGGACAAACAAAACCCTGACCAACAACCTTGCCTAGGTATGTGACTGTAGCTTTGGCAAACTCACACTTTGCCAAATTAATAGTCAACCTGGCCCACACCAGTCTTCGAAATAAGGCCTGCACTCTCCGGACATGCTCCTCCCAGGAGTCAGAGTAGATGACCACGTCGTCCAAATACACGGCACATCCTTCCAGACCAGAGACCACCCGATTCATCAGTCTCTGGAAGGTGGCTGGAGCATTCCGCAAACCAAAAGACATCACTGTATAGGAGAATAACCCAAATGGAGTTATGAAGGCAGCAATCTCACGAGCTCTTTTAGTAAGGGGCACTTGCCAATATCCCTTTAAAAGATCAAATTTACTAACATACTTCGCTGACCCAACTTGATCAATACAGTCCTCCATCCTAGGAAGAGGGTAAAGGTCTGCTTTAGTGACGTTATTTAGTTTTCTATAATTAGTGCAGGGTCTGAAAGTGGAATCAGACTTTTTAACCAGAAGGCAGGGTGAAGCCCAATTTGAACAACATGGCTCAGTCCAACATATACTGCACCTCTGTTTCCAACTGCAGTCTCTTCTCCTGAGATACACGATAAAATCTCTGTTTGATAGGCTCAGCATCTCCGATGTCTAGGTCATGCTCAATTAAATGGGTTTTCGATGGGCTGTCCGAAAACAAGACGGGGTAGTTTCTAATAAGAGCTACTAATTCATCACGTTTCTGTGAATCTAAATGATCTACCAAAACCCCAAGGTTTTCTAAAGTCTGGGAGTTTTTCAGTCGACCTTGTAAAACCTCATCCGAAGCCACAACTGCCTCCTCTTCTTCCCCCTCCACAAAGTTAAAGCCATTTGATGCAGTGACTGGAACAGCAATCAACGCTGACCTCACTGCTGGTTTACTTTCGACTTTGCTTAGATCACGGGAATGATAACATTTTAACAGGTTCACATGACACAATTTACAAGACTTCCTATGACCAGGGGTTTCAATAAGACAGTTCAAATCTGACACTTTGCGCAACACAGTAAAAGGACCACAGTATTTTGCCTGAAAAGGTGAACTTACAAGAGGCAAAAGAGCGAGTACACGATCACCAGGAACAAACTCACGCATCTCAGCCTGTCTGTCATATCTCAGCTTCATTTTCTTTTGAGAACATCCCAGTTTTTCTTTCGCCAGTTCACCAACCCTATACAACTTCAGCCTAAAACCGTTTACAAAGTCAGTAAGGTTCCGAGGTGGTTCCTCAGGCAAGCAACCATCTTGCAGCACTGCTAAAGGCCCACGTACCCTATGACCAAACACTAAGTCATTAGGGCTAAACCCTGTGCTTTCCTGCACTACCTCCCGAGCAGCTAATAGCAGCCAAGGTAACCCCTCCTCCCAATCTGCAGAAAGTTCTGTGCAGTAAGCACGAAGCAAGGATTTTAAAGTTTGATGGAAACGTTCTAAAGCTCCCTGGCTCTGGGCGTGGAACGCAGTAGACTTGTTGTGTTTAACTTTAAGCTGCTTGAGAACCTGAGCAAATAAATGGGAGGTAAAGTTAGATCCCTGATCTGACTGGATGATTTTTGGAATCCCAAAGATTGAAATAAATTGAGTTAATGCTTTAACTACTGATCTTGAAGTTATGGTACGCAAAGCAAAGGCTGCTGGATATCTAGTTGCTTGACACATAACTGTTAATAGGCAACTATGACCTGACTTAGACCGTGGTAAAGGCCCAACACAATCTATAATCAGATGCTCAAATGGTTGCCCCACAGCTGGTATCGGACATAAAGGTGCTGGCTTTACAACCTGGTTTGGCTTGCTTGTACACTGACACGTATGACATGTTTTAATGAACTGAGATACATCCTGCTTTAAACGTGGCCAGAAGAAACAACGAAGGATCCGATCATAAGTTTTACGAACACCCATATGACCTGCAACATCACCATGTGAAGTTTGCAACACTTTCTCTCGCAAAGTAGTAGGTACAACTACTTGAAAAACCGGTTCTCCTAGACCCCGATCACAGTGTGGAACCCATTTCCTTACCAACAGCCCATCAAGAAGAAGAAGATAACACTGAGCACTATTTCTCACCTCTGAATCAGGAACAACTTTATCAAAGAGATCAGCCAAAGTTGTATCAGCCTTTTGCTCTGCCATCAATAAATCTCTAGAACTAGTCAGCTGTTCTGTCTGTAGTGTAACTGACAACTCAAGACTTTCTGGCTTACTCTCAACTTCCTTACGAGAGGCAGAGCGGGTAATTGCACAAACTGGGAACACCTCAGGAGGTACACTTGCAGGTGGCGCTGCATTTTGCTTAAAGATGTTTAGGTTGCCATCTGCCCACACCTTACTACCTGCCAAGTCATTCCCCAAAATCATGTGGACTCCCTCTACTGGCAACTGAGGTCTAACCCCGACAACTACATCACCCTCTACTAGACCACATTTTAGGGTAACTTCATGTAAAGGGGAAGAGAATGGAACTAAACCCATGCCACATACCATTACACAACTGCCAGTATCAGACTCCTTAGAGAATGGCAGAACAGATTGCAGAATAAAAGAATCTAAAGCTCCAGTGTCTCTCAAGATCTTAATTGGCACATTTTGGTTGCCATCTACCATGGACACATGGATCTGAAATAAAGGCTGTAAAATCACAATAGGAAGACTGAGAACCAAACTCAAATAGTGGCTGAAAATCCTCACCTTGGTGGTGAAAAGCTGTAACAGGAGCTGCCATCACAGCAGGTTTACAGTAATCTAACATTTTTGATTTAAGTAAAGGACAATCTTCCAATGTCCTTCAACTAAACAGTAGCGACAAGTATTAGCATTAACTGTTCCTTTAGGCCCCCCAGAACCAAACTTCCCCTGAGGCCTTTGAAAAGAAGCTCCAGAAAAAGATGGCCTACTATTCCTAGGAGGAGAATTACGTTGATGGTGCATGTCACTGTTTGACTCAAAGTGGCTTTTATGTGTTAGCCTGTACTCATCAGCAAGGACTGCTGCATCGCTTGGAGACTTAACTTTACGTTCATTAATGTATGTAGCAACCTGGTCAGACACAGAATTTTCGAACTGTTCCAACACAATCAAGTTAGACAGACCCTCAAACGTGCCAACTTCAGAAGCTGTACACCAACGATTAAATGCAGAGATCAAATCACGAACAAACTCAGAATAAGTTTGTGAATCTAGCTTTTTCCTGTAACGAAAACATTGACGATATGCCTCTGGTACAAGCTCATAGACCTTCAGAACTGCTGCTTTAACTTTATCATAAACTTTACTGTCAGCTACACTTAGTGCTGAAAAAGCCTCAAGTGCTTTACCTGTCAGTACACATTGCAACAACATGGTCCTATCCAAATCTGACCAAGCTCTAGCTGCTGCAATACGCTCAAATAACAGACTGATCTCATGAAGTAGCGTGTGTATGACACGCCAATTCGTATTTGCATTTTTGGCGTGCTATCAAGACGCATAATCGCTTTTCCGCGTGTTTATGAACGCCGTTGACTTAACGTTATATAAATATATGACTTATCTCAACCCCGTCCCTAAACTTAACCGTCACTGGGGTTAATGGCATTTATGACTGTTCCCTTACCATCCTAGTGAAAAAAAGATGACTTACCTCAACCCTATCCCTAAACTTAACCGTCACTGGGGTTAATGGTAGTTATGACTGTTCCCTTACCATCCTAGTGAAAAAAAGATAACTTACCTCAACCCCATCCCTAAACTTAACTGTCACTGGGGTTAATGGCATTTATGACTGATCCCTTACCATCCTAGTGAAAAAAAAGATGACTTACCTCAACCCCGTCCCTAAACTTAACCGTCACTGGGGTTAATGGCATTTATGACTGGACATTTGACGCGCGTGTACAGACACGCGGAATGACGCGAACGTTAATGGCGTAGACATACACGCATACACGCGGATAGCTCAAAATGCGTAGAGATAACACGCCACTTGACTCGAAAGTGGCGTGTATGTTTACGCAAAAGTCGTGATGTCATGTTGCAAATAAAGTAAAGTATGTATCTGGATCTGACTCATCAAATTTAGGCAACAATCGAAGATTCTGTGAAACATCAAACTGTGGTGGTCTGTCTTCTGGTCTATTGGCATTTTGCAATCGTGCTATCTCTAACTGCATTTGCAACAACTCCCTCTGCTGCTCAAAGGTCAATGAAGGACTAGCCTGAAAACTTGCACCCTCACTATTACCAGATTGACCACAAAGAACACCTATTTCCCTAAGACTTTGCTTTAATACAGCTTTCACAGTCTCTTTAAGTTTTTTATCAACAATCTCAATCTGGTAATATTCAGCTATCTCAATTAACTGCTCCTTAGTACACAAATCTAAAGTCACCTCTGAAGGAACCTTAACAAAACTTCTCAAAGTGGAAGACATTTTCCTCAACCAATACAACTATTACAGATGCCCCAAAATGTGTTACACAACTCACCTGCTGCCAATCTGGGTTCAAAGGTAGGAGCCACACCCCACTATCCTCCAAAACTACTAACTAACTGGACCCTAGTCTTCGTGCAGTCACATGTGGTGGGTTTTTATCCACTCAAAACCAATGGATTGGAAAAGACAACCAGAAACTGGCGGCCCCCCCACATCCACGGACGTGCTCCCGAGCCGATGTAGGGATGAAGGGAAAGGGAAGCTCTACCCACGTTCACTGCCGCCTAAAACAAAAACACCACGAGCCTCCTATTGAAACTCGCTGATAAGCCTCAACAGGAGAGGGCTCCCACCTGAACAACAACCCAGAAAAGGCACAGAGTGTATTGCTTAACAGATTTAGCTACAAAGCTAACTGAACAAAAATGGAACACATGGCTCTCAAAGCTCTCTCCAACAATATTGGCCCAACCAAAGTATCCCCTCGAACAAAATTTTGGCAATCCAAACTAAACGGAAAAACTGCTAACACAAGTTAGCTACAAAACAATAATCAAAATAAGCCAAACTATCAATAAACATATCAATAATAAGACAAAGATAGACTAGCCAAATCTTTAACCAATTATGCCATATTGTTAAAGTAAACTAGAATACTAAAGTAAGACTAAAGTACAATTAACTTTAACTTAAGGACGAGCCCCCACTTGTCACAGACCGGCTCATAGCCTGTGACAAAAATGAGGGGACACAAACAACAGGTATGGGCCAATCAAAAAGTTCTTTATTGTAAATAAAGAATTTAACTTTAAACAAAGAAAAGGGAATGAGGTGTGGAAATGTCAGAATGTAAGGTGTAGGTAAAGTGCACGGAAGCGTGAATCTGTGTGTGCAAACATGACTGAGTGAAAACTAAGCAAAACTACAAAGGAACAAACAACCGGATCATACCTTGAGGAGCAGAGAGAGGGAAAATGTGGTTAGTGAAGCAGTTTAAATACCCTGAGCCCAGGTGGCTCCAATCACTAACGACCCTCCTATGCCTGCAGGAGGAACCACCTCTGCAAGGCAGAGGAGGGGCCGTGACAATATATATATATATATATATATATAATGTAATGGCAAATTAATGAATATATTATACCTTACAAAAAAGTGAAAAAAGAAACAAGTCAAATATTTGTATTACAATATTATATTTGTAATTAAACCTTTTGCAAAACAGTTATGTAGCACATCAGTATCAACACAATGGACATTTATTTAAAATTCAAAGTGCTGTACGATATTTGCTTAGAAGGAAAACAAGCAGTTTGGTATCATCTTAAAACAGAGATTGTTCAACTGGGGAACATTTAACAGACCCTCTCTTGGCAATCGGGCAGGGTTAGCAGTCCTGACCCTCAGTGAAGGGGTTACAAAAGAAGGAAATCATGCATCCACAACAGAACAGAAACTCCTGATCGCGTGTAAACAAATATGAACAGACTGTAACAACTTACCATCAAAAACACATGGAGTGAAAGCACTCTGATTGACCTTGCTTGATTAACTCTTGTAAACCCTTGGATTTAAACATATGCTTGGTGTAGCAAGTGCTATTTCAAGATTAGGTTGGTTGGCTGATGCTATGACGAGTGATGATCAAACATATCTGAAAGGAGTTTGAATTCACTGTGGATACAAGAAAATCTTTAGCTGTCAACATAAAGTGAATTCTTTAACAGAATATGGGCACATGATTAGATTTGCATCACCACCACCAGACGGCACCGTTTCCCAACAATAGCAGTGCAATATGTGTGGATGCTATGAAGAAACGTCCTGCTCACATTTCACTCCAAATTAAGAGAAATCCATCCGAATTCGGTGGGAATGATTTTTAAAATGAATCTTTACTTTATGCGGGGGGAGGTTAAGTAAGGTTTGGTCATTTTCTTGACAGATTTTGCAAGATTCCCTCTTGTAAAAATATGACTGCACAGAAACACAGACATTGCCCTATTCAAAATAACACTGTTACACAGGAAGAGTGCAAAGATATCAAAAGTAACGTGACTGTCAGTAAAAAACAACATAATGACATTAGTTGAATCTGTAAATGAAATTGGTGCCAAAGTTGATCCTTAACAAAAAACGCTATACCGCTCTTATATGACATATTACTGTGTTAAGTTACTTCTAGTGCCAGAAAAAGAAATGAAATTATGATATCCTACGAAACAGCTTTATCTTTGAAGCCCCGCAGGAGGTTCAGCTGTCGGCCCGCTTTATAAAAGCCATCGTGACGATAAGAGATGGATTTGGTAACCTTGACCCAAAACAATAATTCAGTAACAGAAAAGCGACTCTTTCTCCATCAACACTTGAGATGGTTCTTCCCTTTTGCTTCCCTTGCTCGTAAAGCACCTTAGAGGTGTTTGTTTGTTTAGCTATTCAATTACAATCTATTTAAACTCGTCTCATCCCTTTGAATCCAGAGACGCTACGTCTCGAATTCTTCCGCTTATGTAGGGCTTCAGATGGGGGTGTAATTTAAAGGCACTGGGACCCAGAAGACCACCAGTGCAGTGGCTTCCCACTCCTTCACGCTCAAACCACCGGAATTTGGCTTAACTCTCTCAAGAGTCTCCTCAGGCTTTTGAGAGAACCTGCGTGGATGCAGCAGAGCCCGAGCAGAAGACCGGCCTAGACTCCAGCTCTCTCAGTTTTTGAAGGCCCCGTAGCGGCTGGCTTTGCTGATGAAATTCTTCAGCAGATCGTGGTCCATGTCGGCGAAGGCCTGCGTCTGAGTGATGGCCGTCAGGTGGTTAACGCAAAACTTGAAACAGAACTCTTCCAGATCCTGCACATGAAGAGCGGACGGACTGATTCAATGAGAAAGAGAACCACCACCAAAGACCTACAGAATAATATATGAAACCGCAAATATATGTACATGTTTAGGGCTCTGTTCCAAAACCTAGCGAGCTGTCTACCTAGACAATATTTTTAGACATCATAGGTGTGCTAACTTATAGTTATTATAGGGGGAAAACAAACGATACAGCTTAGAGTTGTGATATTTTCCATGGGGATATGGTATTGATCTTTTCACGGGCTGAATTTCCGTCTGAAATTGGGAGTATTGCGCTTAACTTTAACGTAATCTCCGAACATATAAGGACAGAATTATTAAAGTAACTGCAAGAGTTCATTTAAAGTTTGTCATTTCACTGTTTTCACTCAATAAAGTGAAGTTTCAGCTATGTACAGTATTAAATGCAGTGTAAAGTTTAATTGTGTTTTAAGAAATATTATTGTTTTTGTGAACTTGAATAAAATAAGTTCAGAGTACTGAGAGAGTTAAGTTTTATAAACTTATTTGAAGCAATCGGTTTCCTCAAATGAAATGAGTTAGCTTAACTTGTTGGGTTTTAGCGTGAGAGCGCAATTACAAAAAAGTGCGGATAGGAGTGGAAAGTTCAGCATGTGATCAACTGAAAAAGACGCAGCCGGATAATTTCCATGACCAACGCAATCTACCAAGAGCAGCGCAAATTAGCATCTGTTTCAAGACATGGTTTTTGGTCGATAAATAACACCAGTAAATTGACGGGTGCAAACCGTAGTTAATCACCTAGCATGATTCATTTAAAATCGCTCATCAAATAAATGTCACGTTTGTGTTAGTAAATCCTGACAGTAGTTTTGATGGGGATGGGATGGGGGTTTGTACTGTAAATGATGAGAGAATACATTTTATTCCCCCTTAAAGGGGCTATAGGTACACATTTTCATGTATTAATCGCTTTTTTTATTGCCAATGTTTGACCAGCTTTTAACGAATCTTAAAAAACAAAACCTTCCTGACTTCTCTATGCAAGCCTGGAGACAGATTTTTATGTGAAGGACTCGGGACGCTTTCGGCAGGAAAATCAAAAGGATGTGACGTCTACATGCTCCCTTGAGCCTCTATTCTGTTCAGTGACACATGAAACGAATGCTTATACAATGTTCAGGATTATAATCAAAGAGCCATTCCGTACTGTAATGTCAATGTGTCATGCAAAAAAAAAGAGATTTCACAGACAGATCTATGAAGTCTATAGCCTCAAATATACTTATTAATCAAACTATAAGAGTGTAAATTTAATGACCTTATCAGTCGACATGATGCCGGTGAATCGCAGAGCTGCTGCCAACATATCCATATCGCTACGATCAGATGCTTTTGTAACTCCGGTTTTCTAATTGCTCCCATTTTTGTTGTTTATTTTGTTATTGAGAGGAAAGTGTGCAGCACATATTTACATATTCATCTAAATGTTAAATGTAAATATCCACCTGGATGTTCGTTAACAGTATATGAGGTATAAAGGTGTTTACAACCTCTTTTTACTAAGCAAAGAATGAAAAAGAACTTCGCCGGGAGTGTATAGGAACCTTGAATCATGTTCAGTCTCTACGTTTTGTGAGCACGAGCACAAGTTGCTGGCTGCAGTTCATCTCAATGGCCACCGGTGTCGCTAATAAGTAACAAGCGTTTCTGAATTCTGCATATAGCAACTTTAAGAAGAAAATTACATTAATGGTGTCATCTGATTTTAAGAAAATTCTTGCCGAAGATTCACTAAATGTTTTGTGCTGCCTGAAAATTGCCATAAGTTTAAAAATAAGAAGAAAATAGTTCGAATTTTATGGCGTTTTATGAACCCAGCCTTTGAACTTGTGTGTGGCAAAATAAGGGTCAACCATTGATTTGATACTTGACATATCATTTAACCTTTAAATACGGGACATTCCCATATTTTATGGACCGGGTGGCAACCCTAGAATATTGGATTGTTAGCTTAGCAATATGCTAACATCAAACTCAATCAACTGTGAATGTTAGTTGAGTCTTTTTTGCACTTCAGACCAGCCATTTCCAACAATATTTGTGTTTACGTATTTATTTCTTATTTGCGTTTTAAGTCATCAGCTTTACGTTTTTTACAATAGCTAGGTTTTATCTTTACAATAGCACTTTTATCTTGGGTCACTTTTACAAAGCTCTTCACACAGTTAGCAAAACATCAGCGCATGGATAATTTACCATTGTTTTTTCACGAAATGCCTTCAATGACTTCATCTTTCTAATTACATTACGTCCAAGTAAGAAAATAATTAAACTCTATATAACTAATTTTGCATATGCTTACATACTCTTTTCAAGACCTAACATAATACAAAGCTGAAAGACAGCAGTTTACTATATTTAAACACAATATAAACAATATATACAATATAAACATGGGCCACGTAACTTAAAGTGCAGTTCATAAACAGTTGAGAGTGTGATTGTTGTTTTATAAAGATTGTTTGTTAGTGTTATGAGTGACATTGGGTTTATTGGGTGAAAAACTTGAAGAGTTGATTTGAGACATGAATTATGTGCTATATGGTAGTGCTTTTTGAATGTAAAATTAACTGCTGTGCCAAGATGAAATTTGGTTATGAGAAACTATGAAGAGTTTGGAAAAATTACCTGTGAAACTGAGAAAACTGGGTCCTAGTGATTGTAAAAAAACAAACAAGCTGTAATATGCTAACATCAAACTCAGCTGAATCAATGATTATCTTTTCTGCACCTGGTGAGCTATTCGACCAATATCAGTGTTCTTTGTATTTGTAATTATTAGTGTACCACGTCGTTAGTGTAGCAAATATGCAAGTTGAGTCTACTGCGTCCTCCACATGAGCCATCTTTGAGTATTGAGTTGTTAGCTTAGCATCGTCCTAATGTTAATCACTGCCGTTTGGAACAGGACCTGTGTGTAAGTGGATGGATATATGGCTGAATGATGGAGTCTCACCCGTGCTTCGTACTTGACGGCGGCCGAGAGCAGCGTTACAGCGTTCTCCTCTGTGATGCCTCTCTTGATGGTCTCCTGGCACAGTCTTTTCAGACGACTCTCACGGTAGTATGTGGCCAAATCCAGCAGACCTTTACAATGCAAACCATCACAGGATCATAAAGACCAAACAACATCATCACAGACTCTAAAACCATTTTAAACAGGTATATATCTGTGTTCAGTTGAGTTCAGAGTGTGATATGGCCGTGGTGTTTTACCAATGGCGTCCTCGGGTGGGAGGTTGATGGTATCAGTGTACAGGTATTCCAGGAATGCGCGATACACCAGATAAGAGAACTGATGAATCTCTATGGCCTCTTCATCGGTCTCGTTCAGCAGTGCTCGGAAATGCTCACACCTATCAACACAACCACAAAATGCCTTTTTTTTAATTAATGTGATTTATTTCTGATGTTTGTTAACAATTCCATCTATTGTAAAAAAAAATACATCTGTTACTTTTAACAGCTCAGAAGAATCATTTATTCACAAATACATGCTATGTGTGTGCAAATTATTGTGGCATTTATTTGCCCACCAACAATATTTATTTTAAAGCCTAAACAATTTTATCTAAAGCAAAACACCAGCGTAGGGCGTTTATCTGTAGCCTATAAGCCAAGTGTTGTGTTTCCGCCGCTCACTCGCGCTTACTCGCTGTAGAAAATGCATTATTTGATTTGTTAAACATAAAAAGAGGACTTATCCGTCTGGAATGGCCACTTGCTCTAACGTTAACCTAGATAAATGTTCGCTATTATAAGGTGTGTTTGTGCAGAGTGTGTAGCACGCTCACTGCATGACCTGGAGGCGCCGGCGCCATCACTCGTATTTTCAACAGTGGAAACAACTTGAAATACTCCATTTCTGATCAAACAGAAAAGACTAATCCATGATTCGACTACTTTTGTGTAAACTCGCAAAAACAAGAAAACGTTGTGCTTTTGTAAAAGAAAAGAAAACGAACAGGACGCGCTTTCATGGTCTCCGTGAATTGGAGCGCGTCTCAAAAATGAACTGAAAGACTAGCCTCACAGACATGAGAAATACGTAGATCTATATAAAGCTTGAAATGTCTACCAACGAAAAAATTAGATTTCAAAGCAAATACGGTACCATCCAATAATGTAATCCTGCCTGTATAAAAGGTGCATTTTAAGGCGCATCTACTTTACAGCGGAGATGTATGGAGATATGTTTGCAGCCGACACTGATTTAGAAAACACTAGTTTATTAATAAACTACCTCACCGGTGCGTTCTTTCTTTTTAAGAATGTTCCAAACAGTTGATTTGGCCACACCTAATGTTTTTACTATCTCTCTGATGGGTTTGTTTTGTTTTTTCAGCCTAATGACGGCTTGCTTCTTCTGGAGGAGAAGATTGCAAGTTGACTTCATATTATGTCATCAGTCCATACTTTAATTAAAAACCTCATCTCCCCTCTCCCCATGTGCTACCACGTCGCATTTTTCCAGCCACCTCCTGTTTTTCGGCTTTTTGGGAACCACCAGAACTTCCTGTAAAAGGTCTGAAAGTCCGAACCATATAGACACGCTTTCACACTAGAAACGAACCAAACCTTTGTTCAGTTTGATCCGGACCGAGACTACCTCTTTTCGTCGGACCAAATTTCATCTGTTTGGTCCGGACCGTGATCCGGGGGAGGTTTCACACCTGTAATTTTGATTCGGACCAAACTAAAAAAAAAGTCAGAAAGTCCGGACCAAACAAGGTAGGTGTGAAAGGGCCCTGAAAGACATGGTTAAAGTAGTCCGAGTGACTACCGTGGCTCAATCTTAAGTTGATCAAGCGACGAAAATACTTTGTGCGCAAAAAAACAACTATATTCAACTATTCATTTCCTTCTCTGTGGGCCTCGAGTGAGTTCATGTACGCCCCTTTCACACTAGCCCCTTTTCCACCAAAGCATTTTGACAGCCGGTTCGGAGCCGGTGCCTGCGCGCGAACCAGTTCTTTGTGTTTCGACAGCCAAAGAACCGGTTCGCGGCCGCGAGAACTGGTTCCAAAGCGGCACCAACTCTTTGCTGGACTAGAACTGTTCTTTTAACACGTTATGTTTACGGGGCGGGTTTAGATGCGTTCTTCTCGGTTCTTTTAAACATATTTTCTGACCATCGCAAAGCCAGGAGAAACTGCAGAAACACGCAAGCGATTTATTTTTTTTTTTTTAAAACATAAGCAAAGAAGAAAACAGTCACGATATAGAACAAATAAATAGAAAGAAAAAAGACACAAGACATGGGTATATAACTTATCAGAAAAGATTACATATCAAAGAAAAGATTAATCGACTTACATATTTCAGTTGTTTTTAAAGTTTTCTTGGTACACGAGTTAGAGATAATCCCAAAGCAATGTACTTGCAAGCGACGTAACGACGTCGTTCCCTGGGCGCTCTAGTCAGTGGAAAAGCAAACCGGTTCTGAACGGGTTCGCAAGTTGAACCAGCTCCGAACCAACTTTGAACCAGCACCAGTTCCGAACCAGTTCTTTTTTCGGTGGAAAAGGGGTAACAGAGATTTCGGAAAATACACGGATAATGTGACCCGGCATTGGTCCCGGGATTGTTTGATTTCGGTTCATTCACACTGCCAGTGATTTGCCGGGATCTGTGAGCGCGTTCACACAAAACCCGTAAATATCCCGGAAAGGCACAAGACGTCAGGATGAGACGTGTAACGGACACGTCGAATGCATGTACACGCGCATACCGTTCCACAAAGTTGGTGAACGATCTCAGCATCAGTGCAGATAGTGAGGAGCTCCTGGTCTCTGCTTCGTTCCAGTTTGCAGACATTTGTTCGTCCTTTCTTTGTTGATGACGAACACAAACTTTCTTCTAAGAGCAACAGAGTCGCGCGATGGCACAAGCGTCATCACTGTGACACACCCCTTACGGCATTGGTCCTGGCTTTTGTTCGCACAGCACGCATTCTGCGACTAATTCCGGCAATGTTACCAGGTCCCCAACCCGGCATCAGTCCCGGTATCAATCCCGGGTCGTGTTTGCGTTCACACAGAAGGCGTTCTGGCAATTTCCCGGGATCAACGCGTTGTGTGAAAGGGGTTGTAGTGAAACTGCGCAGCGCTTCTGTGTTGTACGTCCCTTTAACTAATTGAATGTAAAGAGTTGGATACGAATTACTGAGTTAGCATAATTAATGAACTAATAAAATAAAGTTTAAATTAAGATGCTAACCATATATTCCTATATAGCATTGCTTATTCCACCACAAGGACTGTGACAATCCGTTATACATGTGAAGACTGTGGGCTGTGTCTTGAAGATGTTTGTATTGTATTGTATCTTCAGTAATAAAGACGAATAGCCTATATACATTTCATTAATAAAAAAAAATAAGAACACAATGGGTGTGGTGATGGCGCAGTGGATAAGACACATGCCTTTGGTGTGAGAGACCCGGGTTCGAATCCACTGTAGGACACCAATGTGTCCCTGAGCAAGACACTTAACCCCTGGTTGCTCCAGAGGCGTGCGACCTCTGACATATATAGCAATTGTAAGTCGCTTTGGATAAAAGCGTCAGCTAAATGAATAAACGTAAATGTACAATGTTGTAAACAATAAACAATTTAGGCTATGTTCTGTTATATGTGTTTTGACTACTTTGTTTTAATCATATCTCTAGGTAATGAATATATAGCCTGCTAACAAAAACAAAAATGATAAATTAATATATTATATGAAAGAAAAAAAAAATGATGGGCCTATTTAAAATATACATTAAAAAAATATAAAGGTCCGCCTCTAGATTGGGGAAGCTTCTATTTGCTTCAGCTTTTTGAACGCAGATGCATGATAAAGGCGTGATAGGCTATACATGTTATGTGGATAAAAGCATATTTCGTACATGACTACACATGTCCTCATAAGGCCAAGAAAATATGTTGTTTTAATGACATAGCATCTCGTTATTACGACATAACTGAGTAGAAAAACAATATGTATGTGGCAGCAATGTCTCACCCTAGTATTATACGCTTTAATCCTATAAATAAAATTGTTTAAAAATCATTGTAAAAATCACTCCTCTAGTATTATTGACATTGTGCAGTGAAGCTGAACTACACTACATGTCTCAGTCGGCCCTGTATTATCATGTCTAATTTGCATCCCCGACTCTCATTTGTTTTGACATCTGGAAAGAAAAACGGTCAAACTTTCACTACAGAACCGCTCTCATAAGATACAAAACAGAACACCTGGCTCCGAATATTAAAACAGTGACTGTAGAGACAAAGAGCAATACAGGAGTGTGTCTGTACACGCTCATGTCAACCGCTCAGCTGCGAGTGCTGAGGACGCGTTTAATGATGGGAATGATACCGGAGGGGAAAACCCAAATCTGTTGACTAATCACACGACAGATAAGATTTTTAGCAAAAAGGCTGTAGAGATTATTTGATTGCAGGTTTCAGGTTACCTGATTTTAAGAAGGGCTTTGTGCACGTGAATACACTTGCCATCAACCAGGAACTTCAGGTCAGAGATTTCTGGGCTGTCAAACTCTCTCTTTAGTGACTGGGCAACAGTCAGGTAGTCATCTCCATCTAGTGAGCAGGAAACAGTCAGAAAATACAACATAAAATAATACAAAGTTGGGATATAGTTGGGTTCTATATGTATGTATGTATGTATGTGTGTGTGTGTATTAGAGATGCATAGATGTATCTGCCAATAATAGGTATCAGACGATTAAATCTATGATTTTCGCTATCGCCGATTGTTTACAATCCTGTCAGTCAAAAGGGTGTGGAAAAACATGTCAGACTGCAAATCATACTGTGTGTGAAGAAAATCTTGGTTGAATTTAGAGCAAGTTAACGTGACAATGACGCTTTAACAGTTTGTTGCAGTACAAAATAGCAACATTAATGCAAGCCTCATTTGACCCTATGCATCACCCGTAGTTCAGATCTGTGGTTTTCCCTACAGCAAACATTATTTGTAGCACCTCTCATACTGTGTACAAACATTTCAGCTTTTATTTGAGAGCAAATATTTTATCTGGAAATAAATTGCAGTTTAATTATATATATATATATTAGGGCTGTCAAACGATTAAAATATTTAATCGCGATTAATCGCATTAATGTCATAATTAACTCGCGATTAATCGCACATTTTTATCTATTCTAAATGTCTCTCGATTTCTTTTTGCTACATTCTTTTTTATCTCATTTTAATGCTCTTATCAATATGGAAAAGTGGAAAAATTATTTTTGAAAATAACATTGGAATGGTGTTCAATTTCACACTAACAATTTAATAATCTCACACAATGTAACACTGTCTATCAATAAAAGGGTGAAAGAAATACTGACGAGGCCTTGATATTGACGAGGGGGCGGAGAATTCGCATCATCTGTGTGTGTGTGTGTGTGTGTTTGCTTGGCCATCATCAAGCGGTAGGCTATTTCAGACTGGACGTGCTGCGATGATGTTAGCTCAGTTCACAACGACAAAACACACAGATCACTTGGTCTTGTCAATGGGACAATTTGGCAACTTTTTAAAAGTAAACTTTCCATTCAGAATCTTAGGGCATCCATTTCGGCGTCTCGCGCTCGTCATCCACTCAAAAGTAACGTTTTTATTTGGCCGGCTCGCAAGCCGAAACGAGTGTGTGTGGCACATAACGTCCTCGCGCTGCGCTCTGAAACCCATTCATTTCAATAGCTTGCGCCGCGCGAGGACATTTTGTTGCGTCTTCGACCAAAGCGCAAGCGGATCTAGCTAGACCGGAAACAAAACAACAGGCACGCCGCAAACACGGCAAACACACGTTCCGGCTTGCGAGACGGCTTTGAGTGGATGACGAACGCGAGACGGCGAAATGGATCAGGACGCATGCCGCATCCTGTTGCAAAAGCATGTGAAAAAACTACAAAGTTTGCTAGGACAAAAAGACTGTTAATCGCGCGATAAAAAAATTAACGCCGTTAAAATGGGCTTGCGTTAACGCCATCAACAATTATATTATGACTGGTGTTTTGCTCAATTTTGGGTCAGGGGTCACTCTTTCACCGTAAATCGTTGGGTACGGCCGTCTGTCGGAAGCTAGTTATTTTAGTCAATAAAGTTTTAAATATGGATATTTTTCTGACACGAAGGCCTGTATTAACCCCGAGGGATGAGTGGAGCACCTTTATCATGAATGGATGCACTTTTATCGACTTCCATTCACTGCCATTATAAAGCGTGGAAGAGCCAGGACATTTTTAATATAACTCAGATTGAATTCTTTTGAAAGAAGATTGTCATTTACACCTAGGATGGCTTGAGGGTGAGTAAATCATGGGATGAACTATCCCTTTAAGTGTAAATAGCAACAAAAAAAGTATTTTCTTTACACTAAGTGAAAACACAAGTGAGAAAGCTGATGTTGGACCGGCGCTCTTACCCACGGACAGGAGATGCCAGGTGACCGCCGGTGTGGCGAAGCAGGCAAAGACGTCGTCAGTGCTGGTGAAGTGTGTGAGGTGAGGGTAAGCCACGGCCTGACCCCGACACTGACCCCACATCAGCACCTGACCGCTCTGTGTTTTGGCTGCTGACGTGTGACTGGTGTGACACGCAGCGACCTCCACCATTCTGCAGGAGACACAGATGCTGCTGTTATATCATTAAAAGCTTCTTCATACGTCTGATACACAAGTTAAGAGACATTTTGATTGGTAAACGGTAAAATAATTAGGATATATCGGCAAAAATATCCAACACATACAGTATTCTTTAAGTTATTGACACATTATTCAAAAAACATAATCTTGAGACCTTGAAAGAAAAAGGTTTATTTACAGACGAACTATTTCACACACATTTATTTAATCAAAAATACAGTAAAACATTCCACCCCCTAACTTATTAATATACATGTTTATGTGTATTTTATTTGTTTTTAGTACAAGCAAACCCTGGTTTTGTACATAGTTATACGTGGTCGTGCTTGTAGAACATGCTAAACCTTGAAATAAATAAATAATCATAAAAAATACAGTAAAACAGTTGGTGAAATATAATTGCAATTTAAAATACCCATTTTAAATTTGAATTTATAGTAACATGTAATTTATTCCTGTGATGTAAAGCTGAATTTTCAGTGTCACATGACCCTTCAGAAATCACTCTTACACCGTGTCCTAACTACACGCGACGCGACGCCGCGACACGCGATAAAAGGTATCTTTTCCATGTTAATCAGAGTTTTTGTCCTAACCAGACGCGACGGCGACACGCGAAGTTTCTAATTTAGAAACGGTTCCTATTTCTGCGACGTCGCGGCTGACAGAATGAAGAAATTACACTGGTTATGAGTACACATTATTTATTTTTAGTTAAAAATAGGTCACTGTGCCACAAGCGATAACAGATAATTTACCTCAGATTTTGAAAGCATGTAATATAGCGTTCAAAATGAATTCTATGCAAACATACGACTGTATTTCATAACAAAATTAGTCAATGAGTATATTTTGTTAATGTTTTGATTTTTAATAATGTTATTTCTTGATTTGATTATGTCCTTACCCATATTCAATGCGAGTGCGGGCCAACAGTGCACTTTTACAGAGAGACTCTGCTCACACCATAGGCTCACACGCTATTCTGAATGTGACTTGCTGTCGCTGGAATTTTAGCGCGTCGCGTGTAGTTAGGACACGGTGTTATATGATGATTTTGATGCTCAAGAAACATTTCTGATTATTATCAATGTTGAAAACGGTTGTGCTGCTTAATATTTTTGTGTCAACCGTGAAACAATTTCCAGTATGTTTATTTGACACATATATCCTGTTTATTTGAAGTACTGCATTATGGTCCAAGGACAGTTGGTTTTAGGGCTAGATTGTTATACTGACAATTTGATTCAAATAAATCATCTTTGATTATTTTAAAAACATATACACTGTCAGTCAAAAATTTTAGATCGGTACGTTTTTTTTATGTTTTTAAAAGAAGTCTCTTCTGCTCACCAAGGCTGCAATTATATGATAAAAATACAACAAAAAAACAGTAATATTGTGAAATATTATTACAATTTAAAACAGCGGTTTTCTATGTGAATATATAGTGAAGTGTAATTCATTCCTGTGATCAAAGCTGAATTTACAGCATTACTCCAGTCTTCAGTGTCACATGATCCTACAGAAATTATTATCATATGATGCTCAAGAAACATTTATGATTATTATTCATGTTGAAAACAGTTTTTTACATTTTTATTTCAGGATTCTTTGATGAATAGAAAGTTCAAAAGAACAGAATTGATCTGAAATAAAGCTTTTGTAACATTAATCACTACCATTCAAAAGTTTGGGGTCAGTAAGAATTTATTTTTTATTTTTTTGGGGAGGGAAGAAATTAGAAAATACTTTTATTCATCAAGGATGAGTTAAATCGATCAAAAGTTACAGTAAAGACATTTATAATGTTAGAAAAGAGTATATTTTAAATAAATGCTGTTCTTTTGAACTTTCTATCATCAGAATTTTGGGGGGGAAATGGTACACTACTGTTTTCAACACTGAAAATAAGAATTTATGTTTTTTGAGCATCAAATCAGCATGTTAGAATGATTTCTGAAGGATCATGTGACACTGAAAACTGATGTGTAATCAGCAGTAATGATGTTGAAAATTCAGCTTTCAAATTACATTTTAAAATATATTAAAATAGAAAAGTCATTTTAAATTGCCATAATATTTCACAATATTACTGTTTGTCTTTTTTTTCATCAAATAAAGCAGCCTTGGTGAGCAAAAGAGACTTCATTTAAAAACATAAAAAAAATCTTACTGATCTAAAACTTTTGACCAGTAGTGTATGTTGATATTTACAAGTACAGTAAAATTGTAGGTCACGTGCTGTGCCTTCTTGTCTCAATCCAAAAGTGCAGAAATAAAGTGATCTTTAGTGTTTTAAATTGTTAACTAAACAAGCAGACTTTTTTCTAATCCCAACTGTCTGAGAAGGGCTCTCTCAGTTTCTTGAGTGGACGCCCACGTGTGATAACCGTTCCTCGCTTTATGAACCACATACTTCACTGACCTACTTGTCTCACTCAATTTGATTGTGTCTGTTAAAAGTTAAGGAAATACATGACGTGGGTATGAATAGCAGTATTAAAGTGTCAGCCAGATGCATTCAACTGCACCAGGTGAGAAGATGACAGGTACATTATTTCCACCATATCATCAGTGTCTGTGGAGTCAGTCAGGTGGGAAGCCGCGATGTAAATCTCACCTCTCCTTGTCCATGTTGATGAGGGTGGGCACAGCCTGGTTGCTCTTGTTGCCCGTACCCAGCTGCCCGTAGGAGTTCGCACCCCAGGAGTAAATAAATCCCTCGTCTGTCAGAGCCAATGTGTGTGCGTATCCACACGCCACCTGTGGAGAGAAGACGGATCAGGGCTAGGGGCACCATACATGTACGATCACAGCTGAATGTTTACAATCACACGGGTAATTTGGCTATTCATGCGGTTGAACAGGAGAATCACATACTGTTTCAAAGCAAATGATGACTGATATAACCATATACCAAAAATAGCTCAACCATTTTATCATTTCATTTTTTTTGTCTAATATGTTTTATAATTTTATTTCCTTTTGTTCATTTTGTTGATCATTTAAAAGTTGTGCACAAACAATAATGATTTCCTGATATAAAGACCTACTCAAATAAATTATGGATTACACAATAAGTGACAGAACAACAAAACAGAATATTACGAAATACCAAAGAATGAATAAATCTATCACTTTTATAAAAATAGAAATTAATATATCTGAATTAGAATAAATTAGAAAAGCTTAATAGAAATAAAGCTGTAGAAACTATATACATACATACATACATACATATATATATACACACACACACACACACACATATATATATATATATATATATATACACACACACACATATATACATATATACATACACACATATATATATTTATATATATATATATATATATACACACACACACATATATACATATATATATACATATATACATACACACATATATATATATATTTATATATATACACACACACACACACACACACACACATATATATATATATACACACACACACATATATACATATATATATATATATATATATATATATACACACACACACATAAACTCAGCAAAAAAAGAAACGTCCTCTGACTTTCAACTGTTTTTTCTTTCAGTAAACTTAATGTGTGTAAATATTTGTATGAACACTAAAAGAGTCAACACCATAAGACATAAACTAAAAATGTTTCACAGACATGTGACTAACAGAAAGAGAATAATCTGTCCCTGAATGAAGGGAGGCTCAAAATCAAAAGTACCAGTCAGTATCTGGTGTGGCCACCAGCTGCTTGAAGTACTGCAGTGCATCTCCTCCTCATGGACTGGACCAGATTTGTCAGTTCTTGCTGTGAGATGTTACCCCACTCTTCCACCAAGGCACTTGCAAGTTCCTGGACATTTCTGGGGGGAATGGCCCTAGCCCTCACCCTGCGATCCAACAGGTCCCAGACGTGCTCAATGGGATTGAGATCCGGGCTCTTCGCTGGCCATGGCAGAACACTGACATTGCTGTCATGCAGAAACTCACGCACAGAACGAGCAGTATGGCTGGTGGCATTGTCCTGCTGGAGGATCATGTCCGGATGAGCATGCATAAAGGGTACCACATGAGGGAGGAGGATGTCTTCCCTGTACCGCAAGGCATTGAGATTGCCTGCAATGACAACAAGCTCAGTCCGATGGTGATGTGATATACCGCCCCAGACCATGACGGACCCCCCACCTCCAAATCGATCCCGCTCCAGAGTACAGGCCTCGGTGTAACGCTCATTCCTTCGACGATAAACACGAATCCGTCCATCACCCCTGGTGAGACAAAACCGTGACTCATCAGTGAAGAGCACTTTTTGCCATTCCTGTCTGGTCCAGCGAAGGTGGGTTTGTGCCCATAGGCGGCGTTGTTGCTGGTGATGTCTGGTAAGGACCTGCCTTACAACAGGCCTACAAGCCCTCAATCCAGCCTCTCTCAGCCTATTGCGGACAGTCTGAGCACTGATGGAGGGATTGTGTGTTCCTGGTGTGACTCGGGCAGTTGTTGTGGCCATCCTGTACCTGTCACGCAGGTGTGATATTCGGATATACCGATCCTGTGCAGGTGTTGTTACACGTGGTCTTCCACTGCGATGATGATCAGCTGTCCTTCCTGTCTCCCTGTAGCGCTGTCGTAGGCGTCTCACAGTGCGGACATGGCAATTTATTGCCCTGGCCACATCAGCAGTCCTCATGCCTCCCTGCAGCATGCCTATTGCACGTTCACGCAGATGAGCAGGGACCCTGGGCATCTTTCTTTGGGTGTTTTTCACAGTCGGTAGACAAGTCTCTTTAGTGTCCTGCGTTTTTAGAACTGTGACCTTAAGTGCCTACTCTCTGTAAGCTGTTAAGGTCTTAATGACCATTCCACAGGTGCATGTTAATTAATTGATTATGGTAAATTGAACATGCATGGAAAACATTGTTCAAACCCTTTACAATGAAGATCTGTAAAGTTATTTGGATTTTTATAACATTATTGTTGAAATACACAGTCCTGAAAAAGGGACGTTTCTTTTTTTGCTGAGTTTATATACATACATACACACATATATATATATATACACACACACACACACACACATATATATATACATACACACATACACACATATATATATATATATATATAAATGTATGTATTAAATGTATATATTAAATTAACTTAAATTTTAGAACCTAAAAAAACTTAATTGAAAATTAGCAAAGTTGCCTCTAACTGAAATCAAATCAGTTTAAGTTGTACTTAAGAACTCAAATTAATCAAACTAAAACTGAATTAAATATAATTAAAGCTAAATAGACACATTTAAAAAAATAGTAGTTAAAACAATAACAGAAAATATAAAAATAAGATCAAAATATTAATAAATACTAAAATATTAATAATACTCAAACAACATTTTACTATATTTACATTTTACACCCTTATTACTAAGGGTGTAACAATATATCGTGCCACAATATAACGCAATACAAAAACGCAACAATACGTATCATGGATAGTGACTGACAATATTTTGTAAAAAAATTCTATTTTTTCAAGAGTTTTAGTGTCAGTACTACAATAAACTACTATACATAATGTTGATTATAATGTATACTAATGCAATGTGGGAATATTTGTGATTCCTGATAATGCCAAAAGTCTGATGTGACCAGTAAAAAGTGGCCGACATTATTTTAAATATAAAGTGAAAGAGTGCATGCATGCTCGTCTAAAATAATTCTGTATTTTCAGCTTCAGAATCATGAATATTGTTACTCTGGTGCCACCACTGTCCTTGGATTACAAGCACCGAGTCCAAACCTATTCATTTAAACCCACATTGTAATATCAAAGCTAGCATTTTAATCAACAGTACATTTCTTGTTAACCTTTTACCATATGTCTTGGAGTGTCGCAATAATATCGTATCATGAGTTCAGTATCGTGATTGGTGATATGTATGGAATCGTGACATGAGTATATCGTTACACCCTAATTTTGAATCAAATAATGCAACAAAAAAGCATTTTAGCATATTATTAGTAGTTATTGTGAATCAATGCAAAAAATTAAATATGCATAAATGGAGACTTTGATGTGACTTGAAATGTATATTATTATTATTAGCAAATAATATAAATAGCTTTGCCATTTTCTGTCACGAAAGCCACCATATCCCACTGATTAGTACCCAGAAGTCATAGTTAGTCACCTGCACGATGTTGATTCCCTGTAAGGCAGCGATCCGGCAGGGGGTTTGCTGGTTGCCATTGTTGCCCAAACCGAGCTGCCCATTGCAGTTATAACCCCAGCCATATGTCTGTGGACACAGAGCCTTGAGTTAAACCTAGAGCTGATTACAGCAACAGAAAACCAACTACAATTATCACACGGAAAACTCAACTCAACATCGAGTGTGAGAAAAGTATCCACAACATTAACAGTAGTAAAGAGTTTTAAAAACTCACCGCCTCCATAATGTAGCAAAAAAAGGCTCTAACTACTTACAGTTCTCACGGTTTCTCATGGTATTTGTTTTTAAGACATAATTAGGCACGAAAATGAACTTCCTGGCTGCCAGCCAAGACAGTTACAATCACAGTTTGCAAAATAGTTTAGTTTGCGACATAATAAAACTGAGTTCCTGAACTAAATATCATGTCCAGACAGCATTCAAACATGTCCCGACAGCATGCTCACTGAGCTTGGTGCAATTAGTTAAAAAATTAAAACAATTTATTCAAGCCCCATGACACATGTCTAAACTACATAATAAGGAATTTAAATGCATTTATGTGGGTGCTAATCCAACAAATAGTAATACATTTTGTTACTTGTGAACAGTGTCAAGTTAAGTTACTTTTAAAAGTAATGCATTACAAAACTGAGTTTCTCCCTAAAAAAAGTCACTAATTATGTTAGTTACTTTTTATGGAAAGTAATGCGTCGGGTTCATTTTTCTCGCCTGGGTTGGCGCTTGTTTGTTTCTTTATTTAAAAAAAAAGCTCTATCTTTGGCAAATGTTCAGGCCCTTTCACACCAAAAGTGAAATGAATGAGCCTCAGGCTGAAGGAAATGCAAATTCACTTGCATTGATAAAAGAATAAATCACAATTGTTTGACAGTTCTCGCATGAGATTTGACACAAAGTGGCGAGCCTTGTTTTTGCTGGATGCTCCTTTTACGCCCAAACCTGATACCCACACCTATTACCAGTTCACCTGCACTTTAAGGACTGTTTCAAAAGAGTTTCACTTGGATATCCTATGCTTGAGTATTAGTGATGAACACCTGTTGTTAACAAGCAGAATTACCAGCTCCACAATCAGCATTACCAGCTTCACTTATTACTGACTTATTTCTGTCAGACGCCTATGAACGGAGGTTTAGATGTCGATGTTTTAAAATGTTTGGTCACCATTATTGTTTAATCCTCCTCTACTGAGATCTTCACAGATTTAATGTCTTCTTTTTATCTTCATCTGATTTCATGTAAGGCGGTGACAGTCATCGGTGGATAACAGCAGGTGTTCATCACTAATACTCAATCATACACATATGACATGACACTTAATCACTTAATTATCTCATTAACTTTAACACTGCTTCAGTGTTACTTTAACACTCTGTAGAGTGGGACCATATGTACTGGGGATTTTGCTATGTTCAGTTGTTAACTACATCTCAATTCAGGCCCTGTTTACACGAGAACGCTCGCGGGTGAAAACGTAAAAATATTTTATCGGATGTGCCTTTCGTTTACACGGCGACGGCGTTTTTGAGGCTCAAAAACGCAAAAAAGTGAAACCACCCTCCAGAGTGGAAATCTTATAAACGCTCCACCGCCGCGTTCCCGTGTAAACGGTAAAAACGCAAAAGTCTGCTTGACGGTGAAGTTTGTACGCAGGCGCGTGGACTTGGTGTTGTTGTAGTATGCACTCCTAGCCGCCTGGAGTGCACACTACATTGAATTTCACATACTTTTGCGTCATCATATGCACACGGATTTCCCACCCAAAACGCTCGTCTAAACGCAGAATAAAAAGATGCCGCAACGCCACTTTTGCGTTTTCTCTTCAGAATCGTTTCCATGTAAACATAGCCAGTTAAACATGATTTAGTTGCAGATTCCACTTAGGCCCTGTTTACACGAGAACGCTCGCGGCTGAAAACGTAAAAATATTTTATAGGATGTACCTTTCGTTTACACGGCGACGGCGTTTTTGGGGTTTAAAAACGCAAAAAAGTGAAACCACCCTCCAGAGTGGAAATCTTAAAAACGCCCCACCGCCGCGTTCCCGTGTAAACGGTAAAAACGCAAAAGTCTGCTTGACACTGAAGGTTGTACGCAGGCGCGTGGACTTGAGTGTTGTTTTAGTATGCACTCTTAGCCGCCTGAAGTGCATACTACATTGAATTTCACACACTTTTGCGTCATCATATGCACGCAGATTTCTCGTCTAAACGCAGAATAAAAAGTGATGTAAACATAACGTGTAAATGTGTAAACATAGCCTCAAGCTCAGTGCTTCTCTGTGAAATTGACACAAATATGTAATAGTATTAGTAACTGCACTTATTAATGCAAAACAATAGTTAGTTTATGATTAAAAATGGCCCCATTGCTACCAAATCAGGTGCTGGCGTCACCATCGTTAAAAAAAAAAAAAAAAAAAAAAAAAATCTGTCAAATAGTCTGGAGTAAAGGTTGAATTGGATCAAAGGTCAACAGCAGAGACATTAATAATAAAATGAGATTAAGGACTCTGTGTTATTAGACATACAGTATTTAATTATTGCCGGTTTGAGTGATAATCTGAGATTGCGTTTGACTGTCTTTATTCATTATGCGGAACACTAAATGTGTTTTTGTGTGAGTGAGATGAGCAAATGCATGTTCACATTTAATCCAGAACTGCAATAATCATCATGTTCACACACAGCGCACACAACGCCTCTGCTCTTACTCACGATTTACTCTCTCAACACGGGGACAGGAGAGCTGTCAGTCAATACGGGAGAAAACAAAGTAACTTGCATTACTTATTTGTAAACGAACTCAGATATTTTTGTTTACAGCAAATGTAAAGTAATCTGATTACGTTACTCGTGTCACATGTAATGCGTTACCCCCAATACTGATTGTGAATAAATATCATTGAAATATAATTTTTTTGATTCTTTTTTTCAATCGATTCTCATGTGTAGGTATTGATTAAACTCTCGTCTCGTCTCACCTCTCCATTGTCCAGGACGGCCATGGAGCAGAGCTGTCCGCAGGCGATGTTGACCACCACCTTGTTCTGCAAGCAGCTGCTGACCCTGCGTGGGGTGGGCTGGTTGGCCGTGGATCCCGAGCCCACCTGCCCGGAGTTGTTATAGCCCCAGGCAAAAACCTGAGCACAAGAGAGGACATACAAAATTACAAATAATCATTTGTGGCATATAGGCATAATTATTTCATTAAAGCTACACTGTGTGATTTTTACCCCCATCTAGTGGTGAAAAGGTATATGACCATCCAGTGAATATTAGTTTCTGTTCCTCTCAATTCCGATTTCGCTTTAACTCCTACGGTGGCCAATGTAGTCCAAGATTAACATGGCTTCCAGTTCGACCTCGTCCATGAGTGTTAACTCAAACGTAAACGTGAAAGGCGAAGCTTGAATTAACGGGTATGTCCCTCTTTGGCTAATGTACTTTCAAGATGGAGGGGCAACATGGCGACCGACATTAGAACCCCTCGCCCGTATGTATTTTTAATGGCATATTATACACTCACGAGAATACTTTATTACTTGAACGAAGTAAATATACATTAATGAGCACATATATTTTTGAAAGAACTAAGTCTTTTCAGCTAAGAATAAACTAAAAGAGTTACACAGTGTAGCTTTAACTCACAAACTTTTGAGATTTGATAAAGGCACTAAGCCATATTGTATTCGATTTTAGTTCTTTTGACAGATACTTTATAAAAAACAATAGCACAAAACACAACATTTGAGACATTTTGTTATATTGGAAAGTTTAAAAAAGATTTTCATTATTAACTGTGGTCTCTCTATCTATCTGTTATGTTATGATGTATGTTCAGTACCATGGAAACATCCTTAATGCTTTTTTTTTTCCAGCTAGTAATTTTCAAAAACAGCGTCGAAGATTTTGGAGGGAATTTTTCCATACCTGTCTCTCCAAGGGAAAATATTTCTTTGGAAAGGCACGAACATTAGATGAGTGCAGACAAGTTTACTCACCAATTTACTGTAATTTTCATTTCTCTATGAAGGATTCAATCCGAGAGTTGCCTATTTCTAAAGTTAGATACTGAAGCAAAATATATTTCTTACTAACTTTTTCACATTTTATTAAAAAACTGAAGTGAAAAAAAGTTCACACTGCACTGGCAGACGCCAACCAACAACAACAAATCACCAGATTACAGTACGTCATTTCTCAGACTTTTCTAAGACCTGACAAGCACCGATGTTCAATCTGCAAAAACAAGCTCCAACAGATGCCGACGACAGGGGTAACACACTGATCCGACAAATGCCTTCTGTAGGTGCAGTGCCAATTGGCCTTAACCGAACTGAAGCTTTGCATTGTAGATGTCGTTTTACTTCAGTCATTCACAAACAGTGAAACATCCAAGTAATGGGGTGTACAAAACTAATAACAATATTTTGGGGATTCTAAAATTAATGTAAAGCTAATTTTAGTATGTTATAATTTTGTATGTTATAATTTTTTGCTGTTAAAATTTTTTTGTATGTTATAACTTTTAGTATGTTAAAAACACGTTTTTCTAAATTTGATATCTCTGTTCATTGACAGTCTTAGTGCAAACAGAAAATAAAAAAGTAGGGCTGTGAAAGAATTAATCGCGATTAATCGCATCCAAAATAAAAGTTTGTGTTTATAATAATATATGTGGGTGCACTGTGTATAATTATTTTTTTTGTGTGTATATATATATATATATATATATATATATATGTATGTATATATATATATATATATATATATATATATATATATATATATATATATATAAATATTTTTTTTTTATTATTTTAAGGAAAAAAAATATTTATATATAAAATATTTATATTTATATATAATATGAATTATATATGAATCTATATACAGTATATACATGAAAATATTTCTTAAATATATACAAGCATGTGTGTGTTTCATATACAGTATATATACAGTATATATAAAATAATTATAAACAGTGCACCCACATATATTACAAAAACACAAAATTTTATTTTGGATGCGATTAATCATTTTACAGCCCTAAAAAAAGTAAATTTTCCAAAACAACAGGTCATAGTTATTTCTGTTTATAGACTATTACATTGAAGATTTTCTGTCCCTTATATCGGATTTCTAGATTCCTGTTTATTTCCCGTTTCCTGAGTTTCTAGTAGCTCTCATTTGTATCTATAGTTACCGATCAGGGGTGCGTTTCCCGAAAGCATCGTTAGCCAACTATGGTCGCAAGTTGGTCGCAATTTCCATTGAACTCTATTGGTAACGACGGGACTTGCGACCATAGTTGGCAAACGATGCTTTTGGGAAACGCACCCCTGTTCATCTCTAGTGTCTAGTTTAGTTCATTACCCAGTGTGTATTTATAGTCCTTTGTTTTATTCACTGATTGCACAGTCTTGTCTTAACATGCTGAAGTGATCCATTCTGATCTTCTTTGTGCAATTAAATACTGCTTGGAATTAGATCCTTGCATCTACTTTGCTCTCTACTGGACCCAAGCGTGACATTATCTTTATAATACCACTTAATATTGTTCACACATAGTAAACATGGGCCTTCTTTACCCATTAAAATATACAGCTGCCTTTACCAATTAGGAATGGGTCCCTCACAAGGGGATTATAGTATTTAGACACCAATTATAGTATTAACACCAAAATTGTTGTATAAATGAATATTCAATATAACAATAATAACATAGCAGTTGTAATAAAAACAGTATTATATGGCTGCATGATATATTGTTTATTTTAGCATTGATATCGTGATGTGTTCATCAATGACAGTCACGTCGTAGGATGTGCGATGTCAAGTTTGGGAATTATATTGATCCATATGGTCAAGCACCACTTTAACCATCATAAAGTGTAAGTTTATCATTTGCACGTGTTTTAGATCCTGACAGTTTAAACATTCAAGCTAATTTAAACCAATCGATCGCAACAAGTCACGAAAGAAAAGTCAGTTCGTACCTCGCACGCCTCACGCGAACACCTAATTCTGTATTCTCTATTTGTGCTTGAACGGACACATTCATGCAAATACCCGATGAGTATCCGCATAAACACAGTCAACGAATGCCTATAACTATTTTTGATCCGTTCATTCGGCCTTAAAGCTACACTGTGTAACTCTTTTAGTTTATTCTTAGCTAAAAACACTTAGTTCTTTCAAATATATGTGCTCATTAATGTATATTTACTTCGTTCGAGTAATAAAGTATTCTCGTGAGTGTATAATATGCCATTGAAAATACATACAGGTAAGGGGTTCTAATGTCGGTCGCCATGTTGCCCCTCCATCTTGAAAGTACATTAGCCAAAGTGGGACATACCCGATAATTCAAGCTTCGCCTTTTGCGTTTACGTTTGAGTTAACACTCATGGACGAGGTCGAACTGGAAGCCATGTTAATCTTGGACTACATTGGCCACCGTAGGAGTTAAAAATGAAATCGAAATTGAGAGGAACAGAAACTAATATTCACTGGATGGTCATATACCTTTTCAACGCTAGATGGGGGTAAAAATCACACAGTGTAGCTTTAAAGTGACAGCAGCCTAAGATTCCTGTATCTTTCATGTTAATCAAACAGCAAAATGTAAAGAGAAAATCAGTTTTGCAGCTTTAACAAAGATTAATTGTATTTAATGTATACGCTAAAGACTATGCGGTTTTATTTTACATATGATTATTCATTTTCTGTACCTGAATACTGAAGACTTACCAGAAAAACATAAACCACTGCTTAATTCATTTGTATCCTTGATCTATTGTATTTACCCATGATTGTAATCCGTTGATTATTTTCTATGTAGATTCACTCCAAATAGAGCTATTCAAGGCATCTGGTGAAATTGTGTTCATATCAAAACATATAATCGCAGAAAATCTAAATATAGAAATGTACGTTATTTACAATATCGTGCAGCCCTAATATGCTAGGTATTATAAAAATGGCCCTTTTTTTTTTCTTCTCTTGTGTAAAATCGCTTTGATCAACATGTGTTTGTTTTAAAAAAAATCCCCCACTAATCTGTCTTAAGATCCATTTCCTCCTTTTTGCTTGATAAGATCTCTGTTTTACCTCTCCCTCGGTGGTGAGGGCTATGGTGTGGTGGGAGCCGCAGGCCACCTCCGCCACTCTCTTGCTGATGAGGTTGGTGGAAACCAGGGCAGGGGTCAGGCCGTGGTTGGTGGTGCCGTTGCCCAGCTGACTGTAGCCATTGTGACCCCAGGCATAAACTTCTCCATCTACAGACACAGAGGACAAGATTCAGATCTGAGGATGAATCACCGGCTCAAGTCCTTACACATTATAAGTGGATAGTATACACATACACAATCTAAAAATTGTCAAAAATATGACTGAAATTGAACATCTGACATGATTTAAATAAAGACTCAGAAAACATAAGCTGTTTCAAACTTTAATCTCAATGAAAAATTTGATGTTGATCAGATATAAAAACTTTGTTCTCCAAAACTCCACGTTGCGACATGTAGAATGTTTTTCACATTAAGTGACCACCAAACAGCAAAATTATACAGCATAAAGATGTTGTGTTTATTAAGAATATCTCTCGAGAGTTTCACCACAAAATATTAGGCACGAAATGACGTTGGACGTCATGTGACCAATTTTTACTAACCATACTGTTGTGTATTTCTGAGTGAAACAGCAGAAAGGCAGTCTTCATAGTCTTAGCATTGTTATTATAATTATATTAAATGATGAACACTGACCACAGGAGACACACACTTTCCAAAGCCAAATCTGATACAGTTAAAGGAATAGTTCACTTTAAAAAAAACTGTCATTCAAGATGTTCATGTCTTTCTTTCTTCAGTCGAAAAGAAATTAAGGTTTTTGATGAAAACATTCCAGGATTTTGTCCATATAATGCACTTCAATGGGAACCAAACGGTTCAAGGTCCAAAAGACAGTTTCAGTGAAAACTGTTCAAGGGGCTTTAAACGATTCTAGACGATGAATAAGGGTCTTATCAAGCGAAACGATCGCTCATGTAATAAATAAATAACAAAGTTTAAGTTTTATGATGCGTCATGCTCGCTTGTGACTCTCCTGTTCGAACTCGTTCATCAACATGAATGAATCATTGAATGAAGTCAATTCGCTCGTTTTGTTCATTGAATGAACCAAATGACTCGGAAAAAGATTCGTTCATTTTGATGAACGAGTTCGAACAGGAGAGTCACAAGCGAGCATCACAGAACAGAGCAAGGCGACCATTTGAGCTTATAAAACTTAAACTTTGTAATTTATTTGTTAAATGAGCAAACGTTTCGCTTTATAAGACCCTTATTCATCATCTGGAATCGTTTAAAGCCCTTTGAACAGCTTTATACTGAAACTGTCTTTTGGACCTTGAACTGTTTGGTTCCCATTGAAGTCCATTATATGGAGAAAAATCCTGGAATGTTTTCATCAAAAACCTTAATTTCTTTTCGACTGAAGAAAGAAAGACATGGACATCTTGGATGACATGGGGGTGAGTAAATTATCAGCAAAAGTTTTTGTTTTTTTTTTCAAAAGTGAACTACTCCTTTAAGTCAGCCAAATCACGTTTGATTGTTGAACACATCTCCCATGATATCCTGTAATGTAATCTCAAGACTGAAAACCATAAACACTAGATAGAAGATCCAACTTCAGATAGAGAATTCATTTCAACAGAAATTTGACACTACAACAAAAACTGAAATGCCATCAAACACGTTCCTTCATGTTACAAAATATTGCATAGATACTAATAGTAATTATGTTAAGAAAGAATAATAATTGAACTATGATGAGGCCACTACACTTCATTACACACCAGCACACCATGTTTTTCTGTTTTGCTTATGATCATTTCCAAAATCAGATCCACACCCACTTCCCCAAGGTCTGTGTATATACATTTACAAACTAGTGTAAATAAATACAATTATGGACAAGACTCCAGCGTATACATGATGACAATATATCACCATATTTTAACGGGCTGCACAGTTAAGACAAAATAATTAGTTGATATTTTTTTTTTTTGATCCAGAATTTGCCTTTCCTTCAGCCTGAGGCTTATTCATTTTACTTTTAGTGTGAAAGGTTTATTAAAAGAAACTTTCCCAATTACTATTATTAGAATATTAGGCAGCTATTATGTTGCTATAGGCTATGAATATGAATTATGTTTCATGCTTTGGAAGCACTAGAAGGTCATGAGGCCACCTCAGCATAATCAAGTAAAAGTGTAAAGAAACGTTTTGTTTTTTTTACCATGGTAGGATTTGTAATTTCACTATCCTGCAACCAAACTTATTTGGTACAACAAAATCTCAAATTAGTGCCATAGTTCCATGTTAAAAAGATTTGTCAAACCTGCGGTGGCGATGACCACGTGTGGGCCTGTGCCGTAGCTCAAAGAGACAATTTTCTTCCCACACAAGATGTCGATCCGCCTGGGCTCAATGGAGCTCTGCGTGTCCCCGAGGCCCAGACAGCCACTGCAGTTTGTCCCAAGCGCAAACACCTGCGGGCCGACACACAAACACACAAGAGTTCTCGCATGAGTTTACTTATACTCAGGACAAATTAGCAAGAGAGCGCAATTCCATAAAAACACAGATGGGATGATCTAAAGAGTGGATGAAATCCATCTCGCATGCGCTCTCTACAAAACTATGTATCGAAAACACATTTTGGTCCAAAAAAATAATAAAAACTACGACTTTATTCAGCATTGTATTGTCTTCTGGTTCTGTTGTGGATCCGCTTTCAGTGACGCTGTTGACGTGTGTGTGGTGCATCCGTGTATTCGGGTTCAAAAAACTATGGCTGAGCAAAAAAAATGCAAGTGTTCCTCTGTGTGGAAATCCTTAGACATGTTTGTGAAGATTGTTTTGTTTACAGCATGCGTCTCCCTCAGACTAAGCGAAGCTCGGACGCACCAGACACACGTCAGCAGCGTCACTGAACGCGGATCCACAACAGAACCGGATGACAATACAATACTGAATAATGTCGTAGCTTTTGTTATTTTTGGACCAAAATGTATTTCCGATGCTTCAAAACATTCTAACTAACCCACTGATGTCACATGGACTACTTTGATGATGTCTTTATTTCCTTTCTGGACAAGGACAGTATACCATACACACATTTCCAATGAAGGGACAGAAAACTCTCGGACTAAATCTAAAATAACTTAAACGGTGTTTCGAAGATGAACGGAGGTCTTACAGGCTTGGAACGACTTGAGGAAGAGTCATTAATTATTTAATTAATTTTAATTTTCATGCTTTTTTGGCTGTTAAAGGGACAATATGTACTTTTTTTCTTGTGGAGTCAAATGGCGCTTTTCCACTGCATGGTACGGTACTGCTCGCTGTAAATGCTACCTGGTCTGTTGAGGTTCCAAGCATACCGTACCGGTACAAAAATGTGACGTGAAACACTGCAGATCACTGATTGGTCAGACAGAATCGTCAGTACCATCGTCATTGTATTTGCGACCAATAGACATCGACACAAGAAACCAAATCGGTTAGATTTAAATTGCCAGTATCAGCCAGCGCTGTTATCGATCAGTCTATAATCCCACCAACGTTAAAGCGGTACTGAGCCGAACCGTTCCGCGCCGAACCGAACCGAGCGGAGTCGTACCACGCAGTGGAAAAGTGCCAAAACTGGTGGAGAGGGAGGGGATGATAAACCATGTATCATTTTATAGAAGACATAGATTTGAATATTTGATCATGTTTTCCCAGCTGAGTAATCAATATTTTAGTAATATTGGACAATGATAAGAAATACACGTTTTCTTATCTAGAATTTTAACAGTTCGAGAATTTTAACAGTTCTAGAATTTTAACAGTTTCACTTTTCGTTTGAAAAGTGACTTAAGAGGTTTCAAAGATGTAACATTAGCTTGTGACCAAATGAGTCAACAGTAAGTGATATGCGAGAGTGGATGTGCATTCTTGCTGCATGTGTGGATTTTTGATGGCGGATGAGTCTAGAGATACTAAAGCTAAATTTAATTTGAATCCCTTTACATGTGATTTAAATGACAACTTAGAATCAATTAAAACTCCCAGATATTTGTAACCTGACCCAATCTGCAGCTTTTACCCTGAAACAAAAATATCTGGCTCAACACTGAAGTTTTCGTGGGATTTGGTGAAGAACAATGCTACTGTTTTTGATGTCTACAGTTGCAGGCAGAATACTGACTTATCCTCGTAAACGAAGAATTTACTATCGTTATATACATGGGACGGGTAGGTCAACAGGGGCTTCTATGGAGTAATATTAGTTTCAAAAAAACTGAACGTACCTTTTTAAAACTGAACGTAACTTCTTCAGAAACTAACAAAAAATATGCCCGAATTACTTTTGTGCCAATAATAATAATAATGAAAGCAACTTTTCAAGAAACTGATGAAAATATAAATTGAAACTGAAAAAAAAAAATTATTTCTATTTCTCAAAAACTATTTCTCATATTTCTTTCGCTGATCTGAACTTACAAGAGTTTTTAAATTACGCTCCCCGAGTTTTCATTCGCAGTTCTTACGCGTAGCTCTCGTGGGGGCGGGGCTAGTAGCAGTGTATTCTCATAGCCTCTATGCACGAACCCTACTGACGTGTGTCCGAACGAATCTCAGTCAGCGTCTTTACTTCCGGAAGCGCGTTCTGCAGGCCAAGTGTATAGCGGCAAAACTGTAATAAAATCCGTTTTCTCAGAAACGGAGACAACGATTTTAGAAAAACTGATTCGCTAGTCGAATATGAGATCTGTTTGATTAAAACGCTCTTCCAAATATCTTCCTTTGTGTTCAGCAGAACAACTAAACACATAGAGGTTTGGAACAACATGGAACAATTCATTTTTGGGTGAACTAACCCTTTAAATGGTGCATGACTCAGATGTAAATATTTAGTACTGTAAAATCCCTTAAAATGGAAAAATAGCCCATTACATCTAAATTAGGATGTTTTGGATGTAAAAATCTTGCTAAGATTAAGAGGACCTCAAAAACAAGCCTTTAAATCCTGTCCTCCCATAAACTGGAAGGGAAACTCCCAAATGCATATGCAATAAGGTCAGCCATAAAAATAACTGTTTGTCCATGCATTTTTTAGGGCTAATTTGTCACTTAGTGTCTTCCAAACATACATTTTTTTAACACCGAAAGAGGGTTTGCGTATAATTACAGCTCTGAGAGTAACTCAATCCTGTTTACACAGCATTCTGAAAGTGTGTAGTCACTTTAGCACCTGCTAATGTGTTGAGACAACATGTGAAAGAAATTTGTTTTAATGACTAAACCTTTGTTGTAAAGTTTAATTGGTACATTAAGTGTTATGTTTTGCTTTCTATTCGAAAATCTGTCCAAAGCTAAAAGGAAAACAGCTAAAAAAGGAAGTGTCCAGGCTCAGGATGTGCACCAAAGCTCCTCTCAGGAGGCAAACAAGGCTTGTGTTAGTATTACAGGCCTAAATATAGCCTCGTTCTATCTGCTTATCAGCAGCCCAAGATCACTCTGGCTTTGTCTCTTTCTGTGCAAGGCTTGACGAAACTTTTTTTGTTTGCTCTGGACTCGATTTCTACTCACCTTGACACACTTTAATGCACCAATTCAAAAATGTTCTGGCCAACAAAATTCAATATATACTGTCTAAACTGTAAATAAAACAATAGATGTGTAAATTAATAAAAGAATATAATCCGGACATGCTTCATGAACGGGTCATTGAATCTTTGACTCGACCAATTCGTTCAAAAAGAGCTATAAAAGAGCTATAAAAAGAGCTTTGTTTGGAACTATTTTCACTGCTAAAACAGAACAAAAACAGACAATATTACGTTTAAAATGCAAGTGACTTCACATGAACTACTTGTTTATTGAATTGTCGTGTGAAACCAGTTAAAGCTATTATATGTCTTTGTTATGGTTATGAAGTAAAGTGTTACCATCAGTGGCATGTTTTTAATCGTGATAGTATTCATGAAAACAGCACTCTTGTTCGTGTGATGTTGCTTAACTGTAACATACGGTATTATATATGTTATAAAAACTCATTTTGAATATGTACCGAAATATGTTAACCAGTCAGTACATCATATATTATTGTGTCCTACTGATCACCACTAAATGTAATAAAATCAGATTTTATAACAGATTTTGTCGAACCCTGCCAAAAAACAGCATGGCTATTGGCTATAAATCTTTAAGATTTTCATAAATTCATTGAATTTTCATTAATATTACAGACTAAAATTAGCAATATAATAGTTATATATTTACTGTAAATTAAAAAAAAAAATGATGTAAACCATCCACAGTACTTCTCGTCATACTGAAGCGTCCTGATGTGTGTGAGTGTGACAGAGCACGAGCTCCACCCAACCAAATGAACAACAGCGAGAATCTGTCCACATTAATGCTTGATCTGTCTATTAAAGGCTTCACCTCATCATTGACGGTCACGTAGAGGGCCTCGTTGGCAGCGCTGCCGAACACACAGGCTTGACGGACGAGCCGCAGCTCCTCAGGGGGCAGGAGGGCGAACACCGGCCACTTTCCCACGTCCAGCATACTACTCTATGGTGAAACACAGAAAGCATCAGCTGTATCTCAAGCAAATAGTAGCCTGCCTAACCAGACAGCATTTTTAGGACTATATATATACTGTATATATACATAAATGTCACCCTATATATATATATATATATATGTGTGTGTGTTTAGGAAACCTTATCAATGATGAGATGCAGTAAATATAAAAATAAGATTGAAAAAAAAAATATAAATAATAATAAAACTAAAAAAATAAATGTAAATGTCAAAAATTAAATAAACAAATACACAATTTAATAAAAAAAATCTATTAAATTAAAATAAAACATTATTAAAATAAACAAGTAAAAATATTTAAATAAATAAAACCTGATTGCAATAAATAGTAAATTAATATATCTGATTAAAACAATAAATTAATTTAAATATAATTTGATTTAAACAAAAAATAAAAAAACAATAAATAAATAAAATTTAATTTAAATGAATGCAATTAAGACATGCAGAGCAAAAATGAAAAAAAAAAACAATAAATAAAAAAGTTTAAAACTTAGTGACTAAAAAAAATAAAATAAAATAAAAAAACATAGTGACTAAACTAAATTAATTAATTCAACATATAATAAATGAATATTTCTGATTAAAATGTATTATTTATAATAAATAATTTAGGAGTAGAAGAGTGTGGTACAAGAGTGAATAATTTTCTTTTAAACATAATGTACATTTTTCACAATATTAATTGGGTCATAAAAATGTAAGTCTTTTAAATTTTTGGATGGACGCAAATGATCATATTTGGGGGTCCATGATGGTCATCTAAAAGAATGAAAAGCCCTGCTTTAACATCCAGTGGAGTAGCATGTTGTTTTCATTGTAAGAAAAACAACCAATAGTACTACTGTGTTTATCAATATGTAGAAAGGTAGGTAGAACCGTGGTGTGCTTGAAAGTAACATGGCCCCAGAAAAGCACTTCATTGTACGGGGAAACCCATGAACATGAAACAATAATAATATTATTAAAAATAATAATAACGTTAAATCTTTGTATTTGGAATTAAACAATATACATAGTTAAATATGTAACATTTTACTTCAGTATAACTTCAGCTCTGAGACAGGTTATTTTACCTGACACAAATTATAAAAAGACAATGCTGAACAAATAACGTTACCAAACAACAACATCTACACTAGCTGTTATCATTGTCAGGATTAGAAAGTAAATTAGCCAACATGTAAATAAACGCGCGTGTTGTTACTCGACTAGCTAACAAGCTAACATATTTATAAACACCTCCTTTGTTTACAGAGATAAAAATAACAATCCATAATCCGGTTTAAGCATCAAGATTATATACCAAATGCACTGTCTGCACCTGAATAGCAGTTGTTATAACATATTTAGAGGTGTTTGAACGGGTTAAGCTGCTAGCTGATGTTAGCCGGCTGGAGAGACAGATAGATAGGTTGACGTCATGCAAGTGTCAATTCATCTCACAGCGAGGTTTTAAATGTAAAACTCTCTAACTGTTTACCTTGTCTTAACATAAACTCCAAAGTCTTCATTCCTGGTGTGATGTAGGCGTGAAGAAGCTGTCAGTTTTGCAAGGCTAGGAAAGAGGAGAGCATAGCTGTTGATGTGTGCAGTCTTCTTCTCTGCTAGCTGTGCGTGCGTGCGTGCGTGCGTGCGTGTGTGTGTGTGTGTGTGTGTGTGTGTGTGTGTGTGTGTCATCATATGTAATCTGGATTTGAGCCAAACTTCCTTTACAAACAAATTACTATGGCAACTACAGTAAAATGGCATGGGGACGGGTACAAAAATTACTACTCAAAAATTATTCTTAAGTGAGAGTATAGATAACGACTGAAATTTTTAATGAAAAGTCCAATCTAGCAAAAAGTGTGAAAAATGTCTTTTTTATTTTATTTTCTATTTTTATAAAATTAAAAAATACAACTTCATAGGGATAGTTCACCCAAAAAATTCAAATTAATTCATTATGATGTACCAAACCCGTAAGACCTTCGTTGGACTTCGGAACATTTTTCGGAAATTTGAGAGTTAGATCACTGATACATAGGCTGCCTAAGGGATCGAAACTTGACGGCCCAGAAAGTCAATGAAGAAAATGTTTAAATATTCCATGTGACTACAGTGGCTCAAGTATAAGTTTATCAAGCGATGAGAATACTTTTTGTGCGGAAAAACAAACAAAAACTAATGACTTTATTCAACAATTCCTTTTCTTGCTTGTAGGCCTGAGACAAGAGTTCAAGAAATGTTCACGACGCATGCGCAAGAACTGAAGTGAAGTTGTTGTAAATCGCAATTCTCACGCATTCGTCGTGGACCACGACACAACTATGTTTTTCGTTGTTTGGTTTGTTTGCGGTGAGTTTGTATAGTCGGTGCTGACCACATATGGACCAACTTGTGTCCTGAGTGTGAAATTCCTGAGTCCATTACAGTAAGTGAAATTCCAGAATCAGGTTCCAGTGACGTGGGTGAAATTCAAGAGTCTGATCCAGTGGGCGGAACTTTAGACCCTGCTCTTCGTGTCTGCCACGGTGGAATTGAAAAGGTGGTTCTTTCTCTGTGCATTGCTGCTGCTATTTGTTTCTGGGCCACACACACATCGGCTCCAGGCCCTGAGCCCGCTCCAGAGTATGCTCCCAGAAAAAAAAAATGTAATGGTGGGGATATGGGCTATACGTCCCAAGCTCCTGTGGCCCCCTGCACTGCCGCCACCTCCCTGACCCGCTTAACTGCCGGCTCCTCCCTGACCCGCTGAACTGCTGGTACCCTGACCAGCTGAACTACTGGTACCTCCCTGACCTGCTGAACTGCTGGTACCTCCCAAACCCGCTGAACTGCCGGCTCCTCCCTGACCTGCTGAACTGCTGGTACCTCCCTAACCCACTGAACTGCCGGCTCCTCCCTGACCCGCTGAAGCGCCGGCTCCTCCCTGAACAGCTGAACTGCTGGTACCCTTACCTGCTGAACTACTGGCACCTCCCTGACCTGCTGAACTGCTGACACCTCCCTGAACAGCTAAACTGCTGGCACCTCCCTGACTTGCTCCCTTACCTGCTGAACTACTGGCACTCCCCTGACCAGCTGAACTGCCGGTACCTCCCTTACCTGCTGAACTACTGGCACCTCCCTGAACAGCTGAACTGCTGGCACCTCCCTGACCTGCTGAAATGCTGGTACCCTGAACAGCTGAACTCCCGGTACCCTTACCTGCTGAACTACTGGCACCTCCCTGACTTGCTGAACTGCCGGTACCTCCCTGACCTGCTGAACTACTGGCACCTCCCTAACTTGCTGAACTCCTCCCTGACCCGCTGAAGTGCCGGCTCCTCCCTGAACAGCTGAACTGCTGGTACCCTTACCTGCTGAACTGCTGACACCTCCCTGAACAGCTGAACTGCTGGTACCCTGAACAGCTGAACTGCCGGTACCCTTACCTGCTGAACTACTGGCACCTCCCTGACCAGCTGAACTGCCGGTACCTCCCTGACCAGCTGAACTGCTGACACCTCCCTGACCAGCTGAACTGCTGACACCTCCCTGACCAGCTGAACTGCTGACACCTCCCTGAACAGCTGAACTGCTGGCACCTCCCTGACTTGCTGAACTGCCGGTACCTCCCTGACCAGCTGAACTGCCGGTACCTCCCTGACCAGCTGAACTGCTGACACCTCCCTGAACAGCTGAACTGCCGGTACCCTTATCTGCTGAACTACTGGGACCTCCCTGACCAGCTGAACTGCTGACACCTCCCTGACCAGCTGAACTGCTGACACCTCCCTGACCAGCTGAACTGCTGACACCTCCCTGAACAGCTGAACTGCTGGCACCTCCCTGACTTGCTGAACTGCCGGTACCTCCCTGACCAGCTGAACTGCCGGTACCTCCCTGACCAGCTGAACTGCTGACACCTCCCTGAACAGCTGAACTGCTGGCACCTCCCTGACCAGCTGAACTGCCGGTACCTCCCTGACCAGCTGAACTGCCGGTACCTCCCTGACCAGCTGAACTGCTGGTACCCTGAACAGGTGAACTGCCGGCACATCCCTGACCTGCTGAACTGCCGGTACCTCCCTGAACAGCTGAACTGCCGACACCTCCCTGAACAGCTGAACTGCCGACACCTCCCTGAACAGCTGAACTGCTGGTACCTCCCTGACCTGCTGAACTGCTGGTACCTCCCTAACCCGCTGAACTGCCGGCTCCTCCCTGACCCCCTGAAGTGCCGGCTCCTCCCTGAACAGCTGAACTGCTGGTACCCTTACCTGCTGAACTACTGGCACCTCCCTGACCAGCTGAAACTGCCGGTCTCTCCCTGACCTGCTGAACTGCTGACACCTCCCTGAACAGCTAAACTGCTGGCACCTCCCTGACTTGCTCCCTCACCTGCTGAACTACTGGCACTCCCCTGACCAGCTGAACTGCCGGTACCTCCCTTACCTGCTGAACTACTGGCACCTCCCTGAACAGCTGAACTGCTGGCACCTCCCTGACCTGCTGAAATGCTGGTACCCTGAACAGCTGAACTGCCGGTACCCTTACCTGCTGAACTTCTGCCACCTCCCTGACTTGCTGAACTGCCGGTACCTCCCTGACCTGCTGAACTACTGGCACCTCCCTGACTTGCTGAACTGCCGGTACCTCCCTGACCTGCTGAACTCCTCCCTGACCCGCTGAAGTGCCGGCTCCTCCCTGAACAGCTGAACTGCCGGTACCCTTACCTGCTGAACTACTGGCACCTCCCTGACCAGCTGAACTGCCGGTACCTCCCTGACCAGCTGAACTGCTGACACCTCCCTGACCAGCTGAACTGCTGACACCTCCCTGAACAGCTGAACTGCTGGCACCTCCCTGACTTGCTGAACTGCCGGTACCTCCCTGACCAGCTGAACTGCTGACACCTCCCTGACCAGCTGAACTGCTGGCACCTCCCTGACCAGCTGAACTACCGGTACCTCCCTGACTTGCTGAACTGCCAGTACCTCCCTGACCAGCTGAACTGCTGGCACCTCCCTGACCAGCTGAACTGCTGACACCTCCCCGAACAGCTGAACTGCTGGCACCTCCCTGACTTGCTGAACTGCCGGTACCTCCCTGACCTGCTGAACTGCTGGTACCCTGAACAGGTGAACTGCCGGCACGTCCCTGACCCTCTGAACTGCCGGTACCTCCCTGCCCTGCTAAACTGTCGGCATCTCCCTGGCGGCTCATGCAAATAGTGCCACCCTGGAGGCTTCCCATCATCGAGCATCATATGGAGCATCGTGTGGAGGTACTGTACGTTATCTGGGCTTCCACTTGGGTCACAGGGAGATGCGTCTCCAAAGTGACTTAACATGAACTAAGATGTTAACATGAACTAACATGTTGCAACCTGCTGGAGACCCAATACCAAAAAGGAGGCAGTTCCTTGGGCTGGTGTGATATTATAGAAGGTCCAGCCTAATTATTCGGACCTCGCCAGCCTGTTGTCTGTCCTCACTGAAAAGTAAGCACCAGATCCGCTCTAGTGGACGGATTAGTGTCAGCAGGCTTTCACCCATGGCTCCCCGGCCTGAGTCGGGCGGTGGGGGTATGTGGCGCGAGGGGTCAGGGGTGCATGGTTGAGCGAGGTCCGCAACGAGAGAGAGAGACAGGGGACGTGTGGGGTGCAAGTAGGTCAAGTGCAAATGACAAACACCTGTGTATGGTTAAAGAAGTTGGTATGTGAGATTGCTTAAAAGCTGATGGGGAACAGGAAGTAAGGAGAGAGAGAGCGACTGAGGACTCGTGCACACGAGCCGCTACTCTTCCTGGATTGGATCATGTATACACACAAACTGAGTTTATCTTGGATCGCGCGCTGTTTTCTGTGCGAAAAACAGCCTTACACACTCAAACCGCGCAAACGTAGAGAGAGATAGAGAGAGAGAGACGTGTTTCAGACAGCGCTGGAACACCGAATTGATTCCTCTTTCAAGTTTACTTGCGCTTGAACAGACACACACAAAATCACGTCAAAATACCCAATGTCTCGGCAAGCAGTCTTTCGGTTATGTCATACGTGAATAGTTGAGAAAGAAAGTGGATGTGTGTTAGTAGATTCGGCCTGTGCATTCGGTCTTAAAGTGACATCAGCAAATTCCTGCTTTTATCGGTGTCATTAATGTTAATAAAATAAAAACATCATCATATACCATGTAAGAGAGACTGTCTAAATGTTTATCTATCTATCTATCTATCTATCTATCTATCTATCTATCTATCTATCTATCTATCTATCTATCTATCTATCTATCTATCTATCTATCTATCTATCTATCTATCTATCTATCTATCTATCATCTATCTATCTATCTATCTATCTATCTATCTATCTATCTATCTATCTATCTATCTATCTATCTATCTATCTATCTATCTATCAACTGTATACACAGAATATGCATCTCTTCTGAATCCTCAAGCAGAAGATCAGGACTGGGTGTGTCTGTAAAACCCAGTCATTTTCCGAGAGCAGCAGTCGTGTAGAGTCATGCCTTTATACGGCTTCATCTCACCAGTCTTCCTGCTGCACTGGATTTAGCGTATATTTGTGGGAATTGGAATTTTTGGATAATTTTTTTTTTGTTGTTGGCAACCTCTTACAGGTATGTGCATTAGATGTTTAGATGTTTCAATGGATTGTTGACAGTGAAGAATTCCGTAATTTTACCTTAATATTATAATTTAATATAACTATAATGGTGTTAAACACATCTTTTTTAGACTGTTCTAGAGAATTTGGATTTATATCTTTGTTCAATAATATAAAGCATGTTTGCATGGGGTGTTTGGTGTTTTTAAAGGGATACTCCACTTTTATTGGAAATAGGCTCATTTTACAACTCCTCCAGAGTTAAACTGTTGCGTTTTACCAATTTTTTTGATATTTAGAAGAATATCAGTAACCAGTCAGTTTCTGGTCTCATTGACTTCCATAGTAGGAAAAAATATATATTATGGAAATCAATGAGACAAGAAACTGTCTGTTACTGATATTCTTCTAAATATCAGAAAATCGACTGAATGGATTTGAAAACGGTAAAACCCAACTGTTTAACACTGGGGGAGTTGTAAAATGAGCCTATTTGCAAAAAAAGTGGAGTATCCCTTTAAGGCAGCATTTAAGTGATCAATCCTTTGAACTAAACAGGCTGTTGTCAACAACATCAACAGCTGTAACTGGAAAAGAAATCCTAACAAACTTTCCCTATTTTGCATAAATCTACCCATCTTCCTTGTTTTTCTTTGCATGTCAGTACAAACTCATACAGTTTGTGATCAGTCATGGTTGAGTGCTTTGGGCTGCTGTGCTGAAAGAGGGTATTCGTACTCAAACCTCAGTGCTTTTGCCTTGGGCAGATATCAGATGTGCATTTTTTTTCTTTCTATTTGACCTTGGATAATCAATACCAGATTGTGTTATGAAATGAATATTTATCCGACTAATGAATAGAGGATGGTTTTGACTTTTTAGAAATTAAACAGAGTTATACAGAAATACAAACAAGAAAATATTCCAATGAAATATTTTTTTACAGATATGTCCAACAGTGGACAAAAGTGATAAACCATCGCACTAAATTATGTACTGCGATTTAACAGTGTGCTTTGGTGGAAATTACCATTTTTAACATTTGGCTTTGGAATAAAAATGGCATGGAATAAAAATTGGAATAAAAGTGTCCTAAATACACACAAGTCATATTTAGATTTGACAAAATCGTTGTAAAAAAACATTTTTTTTGTTGTTGTGAGATGTAAATTTGTTTATTTCAATGTGTTCTGAGGGAAAAATGCTCGATTGAAAACTATGCAAAACATAAAATATTTTGATTTCAAGTGGCATTTACCATGATTTTGCTTTATTTTCTTCACGCATTGCAACCCTTCTCAGTCTCCTAGATAACGTGATTTCATCGAGTGCAGCATGTTCTTGGATAAACATCTTTGTTGATCCTGGAACAACATCAACTAATCAGATTTGAGGGACAAGTTTACAGTTTATGTCAAGTTTGGGATTACAATAGGGGTTATGTGCTTCTACATTAGTGTTATTCATAACCCTCTGATTTGAGAGAGAAGTTATGGGTAGGGTTAGATTTAGGGGTTAGGACTACTTTTCGGGCAGGAATTTTGTTCCAGAATCAACAAAATATGTTGATTCAGGAACATGTCTTATGTCTTACTTACATATCTTGTATATCTTACTTACACAAGATTGTGATCCTACATTCACAGGTCATTTGGCGTTTTGTATGCGATGGCTCACACGAATTTGTGGAGACTCTTTAGTATTAACTGTAGAGAATTTTACTTACAGTAAGTGCCATACAAATGTGCAATTTGCTTAAACAATCAGGACATTAGAATCTGGTTTTTAACATGAAACTACTAGGGGCCGGTATTAACCAAACAGGGCAAATCAGCACAAGACCACAAACCCATAAAAGCCCTGCGGGTGATTTACTGACAATGCACTTAGGACACAGATGGAGCAAGTCAAGTGAAAAATGACTTATAATTTTTTGGGGTGTTAAAGACACCCTGTGGTGAAAACCAAGTGTTTAATGTTGTTAATATGTCTATGTTGTGGTGTTTTCAATTTGCATTAAGACAAATCATGCGCAAATTCATCAGTCACAAAACCATTGCTGAGTACCATTGCCAGTCTCACAAACACGGTTTCCTACTAATGGATACCAATCCAATCCCATCAACATGTGGAGCTTATCTCCATGGACTTTCTATGACAGGGAGATGGCCAATAACATCCTGCACACTTTAGCTCCACGTTTTCCTGGAAGTTTTGAGTGGCTTTGTTAGAAATCACCTCCTATATCCTCATTCAAATTCCCTACATTACTTCATTAACATAGTGAAGGAAAGCGAGTGAGTGAATTCGGACACTGAGTGCGTCAAAAGGGCTGCCGCTTTTGCATAGTTTGTGGTCGCTGTTTAATAATTATTTGAAACTTGGCAAACTGGCAGCTCCATACCTTGTATAAATCTTAATCAGTCAATTTAATAATTAATTTGAAAGGAATATATACCTGTATGATATTACGCCGTACCCACATTGGACCAGCAGTTTGGATGATTCAGCTGTGAGTGCCATCTTCTGTTCACACGCGGGAATTCGACACAGCCTGGTCTGAAGAGCTTGATGAGCATGTGAGCGTGTGTTTAGTGTTGGAGAAACACTGCAGGACCGGAGCAGGACACCTCTGGTCTATGATGTTCAAAGCATTGCTAAGGATGCTGATTTTTAGAAGTCTTACTCTGAGATGTTGAATGGGAGCAGGGTTTGTGTAACATTAGCAAGACCTTATTAGCGATAACTTAGTCAGGCAAAAGACTAATCATACACTCAAAACAATGCTGGGTTGTTTCAACCCAAATTTGGGTCAAATATGGACACACCCAAAAGTTGGGTTAAAAATGCAGTTAAAAATATCACAGTTGAAAGTGAAAGTTGGGATAAAATTTAAAATTACATTTTTAACCCAACATTTGGGTAATTTGGGTCACAGTAAAATAACCAAGCATTGTTTAGAGTGTATCAAATATCGTTTTGTGTCCGACAGTGTAAAGAGATACTTAAAACGCATTCTGAGATATTATTGACTTGTAGACAAGCCAAAAATGACATTGTTTGACATGGCTTTCTTATGACATCTTGACATAAACCAATACATCATAACCTGTCAGTGTCTTTGTCATTGCAACTTGACATAAAATTAAGTTGACATTGGCTGTCATGAAGCTATTATAACTTTTTAAGCCTTTGCGGTCCCACCGGCTTGGGCCCATCATCGATGCTCGCAGCTATATTATTTGCATTGAAATGTCATTATTGACTGAAAGGCACTTAATTACAGTTGTCATAAACATGCACAGACCCTACTTCATATTCAAGACATATGTCATGTCATGGTCATGAAGGTGTCATGACAGTGCTATGCACAACCCTTCAAGTAAAGTGTTCCCAGACCTTCTGTTAGTTCTAATCAAAGCCTTGGAAACATCGAGCCTTACATTGAACAAGCACCGTCTAGTTTGAAAATGATTCAAATTCCATATCATTCTTTAATGTGATGTCTTTGATTTACTGTATTCACAGGATTCCCAACCATGGAGGATTCCAACGCCACATCAAACAACTGCTCCATCAGTGCCTTCAAGCACACCGTCTACCCGATTGCTTATCTGTTCATGTTTTCCCTTGGGCTCGTTTGCAACCTCATATCCCTGTTCTTCTTCATTTCCTCTTCGTTGAGAAGAAAAGTGTCTTTGTCTCCAGTCAACATCCTAATGCTCAATCTCCTTCTGTCCGATCTGATGATGGTGTGTTCGATGCCCTTCCGAGCCGCCTACTATCTCATGAGCTCCAACTGGGCCTTCGGGGACGTCACTTGTCGGATCATGTCCTACGTCTTCTACATCAACATGTACGGCAGCGTCTACCTCCTGGCGGTCCTGAGCGTGGTTCGCTTCGTGGCCATCGTGAAGCCATTCGCATACGTGCGCTGGCAAACCTCTCGGAGAGCCTGGGCAATATGCGTCGTCATCTGGCTGATCGTGGCCCTGATGTCCATCCCGCTCCTGAGAGCCGGAACGTCTTCGGAGTCTGGACGGACCAAATGCCTGGAACTGATCCCGTCCCAGTTGAGCACCATCAACGCGTTAAATCGCGGCACTTTGTTTATAGGCTTCGTCGTGCCCTTCGCGGTCACCTCGGTGTGTTACATTTTCGCGGCCTTTTATTTGCTGAAGCTCAGGAAGACCAGGAGAAATCAAAGGTCTCAGTTCAATCACAAGAAGTCCTGTTCTCTCGTGATCATCGTCCTGCTGATTTTCCTTGTGTGCTTTATGCCGTATCACGTTGTCCGAACTCTATTTTTGGAGGCGGAGATGGACGTTATAAACAATGGTTTCGGAGAGTCCTGCGATTACATCGAACGCCTGCGAAAGGCCGCGGTCATCTCACATGTTCTGGCCTCGGGAAACAGTTGCCTGGATCCGGTGCTTTTCTTTTTCGTTGGGGAAAACTTTATTAACTTTTGGCGACAGAATACACCCAGAAGACAGAGTTGTATAATTGAGCAGAATGCGAAAGTGTTGGAGAAGATAAACGGTGATGCTGAGAGAAAATTCACACTGATCTAGAGCCCTTATTTGGGACCTGTCGGGGCTTGAAGAGGAAATTCCTGGAAAAAGATTGGATCTGTGTTGGATCATGTGGTCCCATGCCGGAAGCACTTGATTAACCTCCAGAATGTCACGACAGCTGTGTTTCCAACCACAGTTGTGAGCTGAACTAATGTGAATATTGCATAAATCACTGTTTTGTGTTCAAGAGAACACATTGGCATCCAAAATCCATTCAAGGTCAGACTTCGGCTCTGGAATTCATAACTGACTAATACAACATTTTCAGATTTTCAATCTGGTGTGCAATGTTATTGCTGGCTATGGTCCAGTTATCCAATCACGTGATCTGTGGAGGAAAATGTATATATATATATATATATGTTAAATGTGAAATGTTTCTCCTGAGGAAAAATATCTCATTTTGCTTGTTTTGAGTTTCAGACAAATGTCTTACATTTTCAATGTGAAATCAATATTTCCAATATTCCAATATCAATATTTTTAATTCTGTGATCTTACTCTGTCAACATTGGTTCATTTGTATAGTTAACCCAGAAATGAAGCCGAGGCTGTTTTGTAACAAAGGTCTTCAAAGCTCTGTATGTTTTGTGTATTTGAGTGAACTATCCCTTTAAGTAATTAAGGAGATTTCAGTGAATTTTAGAGCAAATATTTGAGTCAAAATGTATATTTAAACAAAACTGAGTTAGATAAAAATACACTTTATACCCTTCTAGGAAACTAGTAATTTATTGATTTTTTGTAAATACTTGTCAGTAATTGCATACATGTGTTCAAATTTGTGCTGATTATACATTTCTCAATCAAAATATTTGTTTTGATGTGTATCAGTTATGTTCGTGTTGTAATATTGTAAATGTTTCAAAGACTGTTTTTATTGCATCCATCCATCCATCCATCCATCCATCCATCCATCCATCCATCCATCCATCCATCCATCCATCCATCCATCCATCCATCCATCCATCCATCCATCCATCCATCTATCTACTGTATCTGTTAAATCTTTTAACACTATTTTTTTTATAATATTGCCAAAACTGACTTGCCTATTTATGGATTTAATTAGCCTTCTAATTATTTCTAAATTTGCAGTATAACATTTATGATTACTGTAGCTGTAATGTGAAATTGAAATTAAATTGTATACAAGTGTTAAAATGATTATAAAATAATTATAGCAACATTATAAAAAATGTTTTGTCATTTTTTTTGTAACTGAGGTTCTTTTTTAAAAAAAATCCATGTGTTTTTATTGTTTGATTGCCCCATTACTGTAATGTTATAGAATTACTTCCAGACTACAATTGTTGAATTAGTTTTTCTCGATGGTTTGGACTCATTTCTTCAAGTGAATTAGTAGCTCTCAAAACAATTAACAGCAAACTGAACAAACTCTACAATTTTACTGCATAATGCAGCATTTTAGTAATGCATATCATCAAAACTACAGTGTGTGTTCTCTGTTGATTTGATAACAAATTCAGCTGTAGAAACACAAATACATGAATGAAAATAAAATGTTCTTTAAAGTTATTTAAAGGCGAGTTTAGGTGTATAATGTTACAATTTCACCCAAAATAAATAAATGTACTGCAATCATTGAATCAATGAACTTTACATCTGGTCGAAGAATTTCATCAACATCATTGCACATATTTTCAAGAGTCATGGGGGGAAAAAACAGTGAATGCCGGATCCATCCTTGTGCCTCAACTTCTCCAGACCTTCCCTCGCTAGAAGAAGACTTACTCTGTAAGGGTTGTTGTGATCATAAACTTTCTCCAAGAGGCAGTGGTGGAGGAAGTACTGAATCTCAGTACTTAAGTAAAAGTACAAATACCCAGATAAATATTTACTTTAGTAAAAGTAGAAGTAACACAATGACAACCATACTTAAGTAAAAAGTACCTGATTTTAAATGTACTTTAAGTATTAAAAGTAAAAGTACCTGCATAACAATTGATTCTCTTAATGACTATTTTCTAATGATTAATAAAGCATTTAATTCTAACTCATTCAACCTAATACTACCACAATGATGTTCAATAATGATGGGAAAAAAATGTCATCATCATTTCTGAAACAAGCTTGCAATTAGGCAATGCTTATCCTTACTATAGCCTATGTTAATAACTATGTTTGGCAGTCAACGCGATTAATTTATGGTGTAATTCTGAACCTCTTGGCTTGCCATAATCCTAATCAAACGTATATTACACACGGTGTGTTTCCTATCCACGTAAAAAAAAAAAATTCGCGTATAAATTGCACGATAAACACACTGCGTGCGAGACGCATTTAAAAGTAAAATAATTGCTGCAAAATGTAACGAAGTAAAAGTAAAAAAGTATGCACTATTTATTCTACTTAAGTAAAGTAAAAATACATGAAAAATGTACTTAAGTAAAGTAACGAAGTATTTGTACTTCGTTACATTCCACCACTGCCAAGAGGAGAATATGCTGGAAGGAGCGCCGTCCTGAAATGTATGATGCTCAAACCCCTCTAGCTGAATAGTGAAACTGTACATTGTCCGACCCAAAAAAAGTACACAATTTCGCTCAATTTGCTCCTTATCAACTGTGGATTTCCAGCCCATTCTCATCCCAAAGGCGTCACATACTGACGGTTTTGACATTGCGTCTACATCCAGCACATGGCACTCTCTAGCGTCAACTGCCTATGGGCAGAAGGCGCCTCCTATGGTGTAACCCTAATAAAGCTCTGTGCGTGTTAAATTGACGCTAAAGAGTGCCATATGCCTTGGATTTAGACGAAATTTCAAAAGTGTTCAAAAGTCTCACTTTACCATACTGTGACACTGTGTTTATATTCAGAGAACAAGTATGTAATATGTTTTGAGCAACATGACATTAATAGCCTAGCAGCTAATTGATCAACAGCAGACACAACTGTAGCTAGGCTACATTTACCAATCGCATAAGCATTTTTTACTTGTTCAGAAGAATGAGAACTTGATTTTATGATGTGCACAGGTTGGCCAAGTAGTTTTGCTTTGAGAATTTGTGTGTGATTATCAGAGAAATGCAGGAAAGCGACTGAGAGAAAGTGTAATTTCCACGAGGCACTTGTTGACAAGTAGTGTCCACAACGCCATGGCGCCCTCTGCAGGCTCAAAGGAGCGATCAACAGCGAACTGTCGACGAGAAAAGAAATGGGATGCAAGCAGTTTGTTTCCATATTTAAGATAAACACATTAAATATGAAATAAATGTTAGTACTTTTTATTTATTCAATTTTTAATAGCTTTTGTTGACTGACTTTTTAAAGGAAGACAGCATAAATGTTAGAACAACCACTTACTCACTACACCACTACTACATTCACCCTCTCAGATATTACCTTGCAAAAGATTTATTTGAAACATTGCAATTAATACGGCTTGTCCACTTAAATGGGCTTCTCTGTTCATGGTGTCAGCTTTTTAATGTTTTTGAAAGTCTCTTATGCTCTTTAAAGCTGCATTTATTGATCAAGAATCCAGTAAACAGTAATATTTTGAGGCAGCCTATTGAAATTTACAATAACTTTTTTCTGTTTGAATATGTTTTTAACATATAAGTTATTCTTGTTTTCTAAGCTGAATTTTTGGCATCATTACTCCAGTCTTGAGTGTCACATGATCCTTCAGAAATACAGATGTTGTGAATTGCTAAAACACAAATCCCATTCTATGAACCAAATCAATAGCCTAAACCAATTGGTTGAATAAATCACTCTTTTTAAACAAGTCCAAATAGTTAAAAAGCTGTAAATCTCACTCACTAAAACACATTTCGCACCGTGACGCATTTATGTTTCGAGACACAACGCTAAACAACACAGCTGTCATCGAAACACAATGACTCAAAATTTTTCACACTCTTTTCTAATGATGATGAGACCAAACCAACTAATACAGTTCAGAGTGGCAAAACTGACTCACTGGATGTTTGGCTTTTGCAGTTGGGTCACTGTGTTTTCACAGTAGTGCTGATAAACATTCATACCCAGCTAACAAAAACACGTCCCCAGAACGTCCCCTGAACGTCCACCGCGAACGTCCCCTGGACGTCTTCGTGTAGGGTTCTTTAAACGTTCTTAGGACGTCGCAGGGGACGTGCGCGGGACGTTCACAGGACGTCGCGGGGGACGTTCGCGGGACGTTCACATGACGTCGCGGGGGACGTTTGCGGGACGTTCAGCAAACATTCGGGGACCTTTCCTTCTTTTTTAACATATTATAGTCTCATAACACACATTTTAACTACCCAAGGAATAAACACACAACAAGGAATATCAGGAAACAAAATAATTTTATTTTCATTATCAAAAAGGAGCGTGTGTTTGCCTGTCCGGTTGCCAGGTTCAGATGATGGTCAGTTCAACTCTGCTACGGAGCAGGGCATCAGCACGAACGATCTAGGAACACAACAAACCATTTGTCACATAGCCAAGTTAACGTTATCTTGTTGCTGCTGAAATCACAGAATTTATTTATCAATATTTATTAACAATTGAGCTAGTTTCAGCCGTGTAAATGACGTCATCGATTAACAGTTATAAAACGTAACGTTTTTAGCTCACTTCCAATCAAAATATTTAGGCTACAAAAATATCAAAACCTTTCATCAACACAAAATGTGATTGAAAGCCCAAACATTCATGAACAAAAGCCCAAGCTATAAAGTTAGCCGTTAACTCTTCTGAAAACGGTATAGTGATGCTAATGGACTTTTTCGAAGACACTAACCGATTTCTATAAAGTAAATATTAAACAGAAGCGTGTCAGTTACAGTTAAGAGAAGTGTCAAGAACAGTCGTGTGTATTATTTGTGTGATTTTAGAGGCTAAACTCACCTGAAAGCAGTGAAAACAGGGAGAGTCGGAGTTTTGCTGTCTGCACTGGTGACGCTCCGTTTCCATGGCAACTCAACTTCACGCGCATGCCGGTTAAAACGCATCAAACATAAACTAGAATTAGAACCTACTTGAATAAAAATATCATTATTAAAGCATGAATCTAAAATTTATTTTGAAGTTATGACCTGTTCCTAGGTGCAAATTATCATTAGCCTACAATGATACTTAATTCAGATTTTTTTATTATTGTTTTAGCGAACACTCAAGCCTCATATCATATATATTTCATTTGAACATGTGCTAAAAATGCTCATAGGCAGTATTTTTTATACCACCAGCACTTCTTATGATTTTATGGTTTATTTGCACTAGCCATATGTCAAAATGTAAAGTGCACGTCCTCAGAATGTCCCCCAGCGAACGTTATGAACAGGACCAAATGCGGACGTCCTCCGAACGTCCCCCAGCGAACGTTATGAACCGGACCAAATGCGATCCGTCGTCGGAATGTCCCCTCGCGAACGTTACAAACCGGACCAAATGCGGACGTCCTCCGAACGTCCCCCAGCGAACGTTAAAACCGGACCAAATGCGGACGTCCTCCGAACGTCCCCCAGCGAACGTTTTAAACCGGACCAAATGCGGACGTCCTCCGAACGTCCCGCAGCGAACGTTATGAACCGGACCAAATGCGGACGTCCTCCGAACGTCCCCCCGCGAACGTTATGAACCGGACCAAATGCGGACCTAATTAGACGTTCGCAACGTCCGGAGGACGTCCCCTGTTTGCTGGGTAGGCTACAATATTCAGTACAATACTATACTTGCAGTGCATGCAGTATACAATTGATTCACCTTATACTACTATAAGTTGTAATTATTTAGCCTGCATTTTTTTTTTACTTTTTTTGTTACAGTATACTTTTTTCCTGTAACTGCATGCTTTGGCTGTTGTGTTCTCCATTTTTTGTGTGTATGATCTGAAAGCAATGATTTATTACTGAGAGCAGTAATCACTTGTAAAATGAGCAGATGTAAAATGGTTTTGAGGCAATTGTTTGATTTTTACCAGAAGAGTCAGACGTTCTTTGAATATGGTATGGAAATTTGGTTTTGAGGTGAATATTTGAAATGTTCACTTACTAATTTAACCATCAGTAATGGAATATTCTTAATGTTTTCATACATTTTAGCAGCTTAAATTGTATTTACCACAAAAAAGTAACATGGTTTAGTATATTTCCAACATTGTCCATAACATTTCTGCCACCACTTATCAATAAACAAAGATTTTCTGTTCACAGTTATACATCTGTTGTTCCAGATTGACATATGATGAGGGCTAGAATTATGCTTGAAAATCAATTTCCAATATAATAAAACTTGTTTATAGAAAGCAAAAAGTTTTACAGGGAATTTGGAAAGTTCGAAGTCACATTGCTGCAAAAAAATATGCCACCACATTTATTGAATACGATAGAAGGAATCTCAAACCAGAAAGAGGACTTATCACTAATGAAAGATTGCAATCATCTAAGTAACCATGATATCAAAGTCAATCATTTTAAGACTACCTTCTTCATAATCTTTAATCATATCACTTTTATGTAAAGCCTATGAATCTTCATTTTCCATATAAAATCAAAGTTTAATTTGTTAGCTGACTTTATCTTTTTTGCGGAAACAGCTAAAGAGTTGTAAGTCGCTTTGGACGTCAGCTAAATGAATAAATGTACTGTAGCTAAAGAGAAACATGAATAGATGAATCTAGAAAGATTCTCTTTTGTCAATAAAATTCTTCCAATGTCTCTGCAGCCAAGTCATTCATCATTAATTTACAATTATCCAAAGTTTGATCAAAATTGAAATGTTCTAAATGATCCATCCTCTTAGATAACCATACCTAAGTATTTGAATTCATTTTTAACTGGGATGTCCCAGTTAAAAATGAAGTCAAATACTTAGGTATGGTAGGATATCATGAATGGCCAATAGCTCACATTTTGGCATATTGAGCAGTATACCTGAAGCTTCTGAAAAAAAAAAAAAAACTTGATTGACTGAAGTGCTAAGGAAGGGTATATTTGTGTTCATTTGGTGTATGAAAGTATATGAGTTCAATAAAAAAGAGACCCAGAAGTGTTGCATTTGTAAACAAACAGTGGCAGTGAGGGCTCCCCCTGTCGGAGGGAGGGGATCTATTTACACGAGCTGTGTCGCCATCTGTCGGGTACAATGAGAACAAACACTGAACCCTCCATAATACATATTTCAGGCATGGTTTTAGGTAGTCGGACATATGAAATTAAAATTTGAAAAGTAAGTTTCTATATTTCGATTATTTCGACAAATAATCGTTATAGGCCTATAATTTATAACAGAGTAGGCTACTGAACTAAATATAACCGGATATAGATTCAACACTCTATGCAGCCTTTATGTCTGTTTCGATTTCCCCCGTCAACAACACGTCAGCAAAAATAAAGGCTATAATATTGCATAACTGTAAACAGAAAGAGGAAAGGAATGTAATTCGACGCGGCTGTGATACGCATGCGCAGTGACGTGTGTGTACATTCGTGAACGGAAAATGATGGCGATTATCCAGACGCTTGAAGAGCCTGAGCTCGCTGTGGATGGAGGTGGCCGTGAAAACTAACAACAGTTACGGGGAAAAGTTGTTTGCTTTGGAAAATCGTGACCCGTTTCGACCCCTGGACCTTTTCAGACGTCGGAAAAAGCGAGTGGATAAAGGCTGAGACTGTAAACTGTTGTAATATTCAAGTGTGAAAGAGCCACGTAGCTTATAGAGATCCAGATCACACACTCACATACACACACACACACACACACTGGCCTAGTGCTTTTAAAGCCTCCACACATACACCACAACCTGAAGAAGAAGAGGAGCGATCGGGAGAATAAGATATACAAAGCGGAACGAGCTGTTGGTGAGTCGATTTAAGCTTGCAAATGATTTTGTTTTTACTAAACTGTGCATTTGCACTGCATGCTCACTACAGAGAATGCGCGTTTATTTACTTCACGCATTTAGGTTTGATAGTGTAAGTGATCTCTTTTGGGCCACTTATGTGCAATGATCTGCATATGGGTTAAAAGTGTTTATGAAAGAAACAGAGTAGGGCCTGAAGTGCACACGTCAACGTCATCTGATCACAGAGCTGCAGATTAAAAACTGCTGCAGTCACTCACTACTCTCTCTGGCCGTGTCTCAAAAGCTACAGCTTTCTAGATAGACTGCATGTTTGGACAGCATGCGCGTGCAGCGTGCAGTTTGCTCCTCATTTTGTCGCGTTAAATTTAAAAAAAGTATTAGATTTTGGCGTTTGCGTAACTCTCTTAATGTTCGATTCGAACGTTCTTCGGCAATGCACGATGTTCCGCCAGTGTTCAATTGGATGGTGCCGGAGATGCTGAGCAAAATGGGAATTTCTAATTTGAACCACTTACAATCATTTTGGAAAATTGTGCTGAGAAGTACATGAATTTATGTAGCAGTTAATTTTAATTTTATGTATGTTTGCATATCGTTTTGTTTTCTTTTTGTTTGTTTTTCAAAATAAAGAATGAATAAATGTTCAAAATAAAGTATATAATTTTTTTAAATTAAACTTTCACTTTGCGCCGAAAGTGTTCAGGTACAAAGTTCGAATGCGTTTTCAATAACAAAGAAAAACAAACAAAAAAACAAAAAACAAAAATGGGATTCGAGGGTTCGTGCGTTCTTGGTTGCGGAAACGTTGGATTCGGGGCTAAAATTTTGTTTGCTTCGAACTTTTGAATGTCTCTGATGCACACAAAGTATTAGTTCTACTGTTCTACAAAAATATTTTATTTGAAAGTTGGTGGCCAAAAATGTTCGATACAAATGTTCGGAAGTACTCATCAACAACGTCCCCTAGATAGGCAGCTCGCTAGGTTTTGAGACACAGTCACTGTTTTGTTTTAATTGTGCTCCTCAAACTGGATAAATATAAGTTGTATAGCTATATTTAAATAAATCTAGTAACAGTTAAGTAGCAGTTTCTCAGTGCGTAATTAAGACCTAAAATCAGCCTTTGTTTTCTTAAAGTTTTAACATTAGGCACCATTAACCAAATTATGTTTATTTTAATTACTTGACTAATTGTTGCTGTGAACTGTGTAGTTTGGGGTTATTATATTAAAGGTTAAGTGTGCCTTTTCCCACCACTAGTGCAATCAAATTCAGAATTTAAACAGTTATTATTATTATTATGGCACCCTTGTCCTCCATTGGTTGGACAAATAGACAATCCCACACTAAACATATGCTATTGGTTGGACTGAATGGGATGCTGTGTGGAAACTGCAAAGTGTAAAAAAACAAACAAACAACAATAACAACAACAAAACAAACACACTTTACCTTTAAAAATCGACTCAGTCCAGCTGCATGCCCTGGTATAATCCAGTTTACCACCAGATGCCAGACATGTTCAGTAATTTCTCTTTGGGAATATTATGCTCACACCACTACCTACAATTATTATTATTATTATATTTTTAGATCACTTATACTATTTAGGTTTTTTTTTTTTGGGGGGGGGGGGGTGCAAAATACAACAACTGTTATATATATATATATATATATATATATATATATATATATATATAAACACATTTTTTTTAATACCTCATTCTGACCCCCTGTCTGAAATGATCTGTTTTTAGTGGACGGCTCCTTTAAGGCTCGTCAGTAAATCAACTGTTATAATTGGCTAACCCTGTTGCATTGAAAACAGTGTCAATGGCCACTTTCGATTGTATTTACAGGCAAAGCTTCAGTTGTTATCAGATCCATATTACAGCCGGCTGCTTTATCTTTCAGTGCAAGCGTCTTTGTGATCACACTGTGCCTCCTTTACAATACAACCTGCAGTCAATTGCTTCGAACAAACATGTTAGTTGTGTTGGGCTTGAAACCGATCAAAGTACTGTGAGAGCAGACTAGTGGTTGACCGATATTTTACTTATAGAAATACATTGTTTGAATTGAAAAAAACAAAACAAAAACAAAAGCAAATCTGAAATTAGATGGAAACTTCTTGAGTCTGTAATCCTATTGCAGTATTTTTCATAAATAAAAAAATAGTTTGAAAAAAATATAAATAAAAAGGAAGTAGGGACGGAACAATTACTGGTTTCACAATAAACCATGATAAAATGTACTGACGGTTAGTATTATCATTTAAAAATTCATTGTCATTACAACCGTGATTGATTATCGTGATTTTAATAACTATAACTTTAATAACAATGTTTTTTAAAAAATATTATTCGAGAAGTAACGACGGAAGGCAGTGACCATGCTCGGGATATTTTCCAACCTTTTAAAAGAACCAAATCTGAGGTGTGGTCATATTTAGGCTTTTACAAGTCCTGAGGGAAACCTAATCGAGGATGCCGAACAAAACATCGCTGCAATAGAAACACTTCTTCCAATCCAAATCTTCCGAGTTGTCTTGAGTGACCATCACCCAGTGTGGTATAGCTCACACAAGTCAAGTTAACCCCAATACCAAAACTACGTTTGGGACATAATTGGGCACAAAATTTTATGAGTATTTTATCTCATTCACTTGACGTGAAGCTTCCATGAGGAAAAGTTTGCTGGAAGTGGCTTTGAGTTAAAGACAAACAACTTCAAACCAGACTATTATTAAGAGTGACATTTTAAGGGATAGTAATGTATAGATTCATTGTACACTTTTTACACTTTTACCACATAATTACTGGGACATATCGAATTGAGACTAATGTATTAAAACTTACCTGTTTATAAATCCATTTTGTACAGCGTACAAAACAATCGTCCAGACAAGATGATCACAACAATATTATCAAACTCTGTAAACAATAAATCAACTCTGATTTTCAGTACAATCAAAAACGGTAGATGCGAGACGGCAAGTTGTATTTGAACGAAACAAGAGCGTGCGTCCGTTGTGATACATGGATGTGCGCTGTGTAATTGACGACGGTCATTATAAAGACGGAAATGGCACAGAATAGAATCTTGCTTAAAGTAACACTACGTAACTTTTGCTCTCGGGGTCCCCCTACAGTTGGGAAACAGTATTGTCCTCTACTACTGTCTACTGTCGTAATCACGTGCATTTGTTGACAACCATGAGAGCCCTGGGGCTCGTTCTTCGTACGTCGCTAACTCAGTTAGCTGGATTTGATTGTTGGCGATTTGCCATGATCTTGGATCGTTTGGTTCTTCGAAGCTCATCCTGGACTTGCTGTCATAGCAACAGGTCCGTCAGCTTGAACCTGCTCGCGAGCAGGCTTATTTCACGTAAACAGGATTAGATCGCCACTGACAAGGGGAAGTCCTTTTAGCGCAGCGCGATAGTGTAGCCTAATTTCTGAGATTTATTTATTTATTTCTCGGGAAACGAGGTTGTGAGGGTGTCGTTTAATACATTATTATTTTGTTGTATATGCAAATTGATATTCGATTCGATGTTGATTCGAATTTTTTTTTTTTTTTTTTTTTTTTTTGCCAATTTAGGGTATACTATAATTTTTAATGAAGATAATGCAATCATGATGACCATGCCGATTATGATTTACAATCCCTCAGGCTTAATTTACGTGATTGGTGCCATACACTGTAGACTACACACATGTTCCCATCAAGGCCTCAATGAAGGGATTTTGTGAGCAGAAGGGGGACTTAGCCTACAATGTAAATGTGCAGCCAAGTTCCTATTACAATTTTTTAATATTCCAGATTAGTAATATTATGTCAATTTCTTTTAAAGGCAGTTGACTGAGTAAAATCTCTTAGATGGTGTGTGTGACCATGTTCCAAATCACAAACCAGTGTGAAATCAAAACGGCCAGGATCTGTGCATGACTCAAGAATTTTAAGAGATTCACATTTATAAACATTATTTGAACATGGTAAGGAATTATAAATATCAAACTCACGGTATTACATACACTTATGCTGAGAACTGCATTTTTCCATCATACAGGTGATTACAACAGGATCCTGCATGGAGACAGGTGTTTTATGACCCCATTCCCTGACCCAAACCCCAGACCAGTTACAATGCAGCTCTAGGACAAGGGCACACAATGACATGAGCTTTGGCCAACTAAAGGGAAGATTTCAGGGTCTGAGAAGCCTGAGGGTTGCACCTGACAGGGCCTTTGACATTGCATGTGCCATATTACACGGCCAACATCAGAAAAAGACAAAAAATGTTTAATTAAACCTAAAATAAAAGAAAACAAATTTGCTAAACTGTATTTGCTTAGAGTTTTATTTCAATAGTTCTTTGTGAAGAAAAGCCAGTTATTCAGTCATCTTTTTAAAAGAGATATTAGGCTATGCAAGCCTTGCAAGGTCAACAATAGTACTCTGTGTGAAATAGTGTATTTTACTCTGAAGTTTATTTTGAAACAACTCTTTTTCTAGTGTAATTTTTTCTTAGTCAAGTTCTATTTCTCCCCCTGATTTTTGTTTTTTCTAAACACTCTATTTTCCATTGAAGACTCATATAGGGAACTAATTTCACCCAGTGTCGTTGTGTCACACATGCCTCATGCAACAAATAAAAAGGAAACGTTGTCTCTACACTGCCCACCCCTGCATCACTGCTGTGTGCAGACTCTTCTGTAGGCCTCTCTGTACATGTGGACTCCTGTCAGAAATAATAGGCATAGGCAAAAGTATAAATCAATTAAATTAAAGTTCTTCCTCTAAAGGACAGTCATCTCAGAAGTTTTCTTCACTCTCCAGTGCAATGTGTTTAATAACTCATGGCAAAATATTTTTACATTAACATAAGTTTATCAGTTTTTACTTTCACAAGACAAAGCAATGTATCATATTTAAGATTTAACAGTTGAAATGACTAAACCAGCCAATTTGTATTATAGGTCTATGGTCTACTTAATTTAATGCAGTAACACATTATTTCACAGTGTACAAAGGTCATTTAAATCTCATTTCCCAGTGATGAAGGTGTTGCTGCTACTGGTCCCTAATGTGGGTCTGGAAGAGCTGAACCCAGGGATGTCCTTCACAACAGGGCAATTCACATTCAACCCAAGGGTCAGCTCTTCTGCCAGGGTCAGGAGCATCATTATTATTTTTTCTCAGCCTTTTTCCTGGTTGCTTTTATAAACAGACAATCATTTATTTAACAGTACCTTTTTAAAAGAGACTATAGGCCTATAAGGTAAAATTACCATTAAGTAGAATATTTTTGTACTTCACTTTCACCATGTCCATTATTATAGTGTGGTGATGACATTACAATGAACAAAGTAATTATGAAATTATGAAAATAAAAATAAAATAATAAAAATAAGTAATTAAAACATCTAACATGGCCACCACAAAAGCATTTAATCTGTCTTCTACTTTTGCCAGCACTCTCTCCTGGCTTTTGCACACTTTGAGGTGTTCCTGGCGTTTTAATTAAAAACTGAAATTCTGCATAACCTTGCATTAAAAGCTCTTTCTCTGCTTGGGAGAAAAACTGGGCGTGTTCTTTGGCCATGTTGAACAGCCAATAGCAGCGCTGCTGATCACTGGTTCTGCTATCGATACATGTCCCCTTTTAAACCAACGCGAGAACGCGCAGTTATCTCAGATAACTCAATCCAGCGATACTAATCATAAACAACAGGTGTGTTCGAAGAACCCAATTAGCTGGATCATGATTAGCACGATGATATCATCTTAGATCTCTCATTTGATCTCGGATGTTTTAAGCAACGTACGAAGAACGAGCCCCTGAACACTGTATGAGGAGGTCACATGCAGGTGTTCCGCTTGCGTCGCTTGTGAAATGTCTTCATCTCAGATACAGTAGCATATATTACAGCATGTCAGATGATTATAATTTCATGGGTTTTATCTTTTTTCTAACGACAAATGATCACGATGCGTTTACAAGCCAGCGTCATTATATTAGCTAGTCTATTGGTTATCGTTTTACTGAATCTACAGTATATGATGCTTCAATGCAATGCTTGAGTGGTAGATGATAACCATATATCATCAATATTATAATATCAAGCCACCATAAATTAATCTGCAAATTTTACAAATCGATTAGCATTGTAGCTTGAGGCAAGAAAAATAAACAAATATCAAATACATGTTAGGTATCCTAAAATATGATTTTGTGCATCTAATATATTTACTTTACCAAACTTGTACACGCCGTTTAGACGATAGCATAGCCATCAAAAACTAGAATATTGTTTACTAGCAACAAGATTGATAATTCGCAATCGTCTATCATTACTTGATTCATGAACATAAATGGAGGATAAGATAGCTTTCGTAACATTGTCAGGCAGACAACCCATCGGTCAGCCCTCCTCCTCCTCTTGAAGCTCACGAGAAAACGCTGGCCCAATGTTGATCCTCTTTCTGCCTTTAACACAATCACTTTCTCTTTTTGCTTTGCTTCGATAAAACCTTTACTTTCTTGTTTTTCTGTGCTGCTTCGGCCATGACTATAACATTTGGCTCGCACGTGGTCGAAGTGACGTATATGCCGTCAAACAGTCTAATTTTGTAGTTCTCTTTGTTTGCCGGTTCAGCAATGGTGTTGACTTATGTATTTCCACATGGTTTGTCTTAAAGTATAGTAAAAGCAACACAGACATGTAACATTACATTTTTATTTGAAGGCATAACATTATTTTTCCAAGGAAAAAATCGTCTAAATATGTAATTTTGGTGATCAAATATTTTAAAGGGGTAAAATGATTGTCTACAGGGTAACTGAATGCCAGTTGGCGGGGCCTATATCGTATGCAAATTTATATACCAATGTCACAAATCTCACAATAACCAAAGGAGATGTTGTTGATGCTTAATAAAATGCTTGCGGGATGTTTTAATGGTACAAAAAACCTCTTATATATGTAAAAAAAAAAAAAAAAAACTCAAAGAAAATTTGATTTTTTTCATGTAATAACCTCTTTAAAGAATAAATAAAAGTAGGGTTTTATGGTGAAGAAGACACGATATAATTTTAAAACTTTAACCATCCTTAGTTATTTTGTTTTTCACACACCGAGGCTATTTTACAGCTAGTTTCCCATCACTGCACTGCAGGACACTTGGTTATTTATTAATAGAGTCATGGCTAATAACTATGCAAACATCATTGCTGGTTTTAGACCGCTTCATGCTGTGCTACATTTACTTATTTTGTTTTGAACGAGTCTTTTCGCTCTAATATTATCGTCCACATTTACAGCTGCATGGTTATTTCATTAAGTTATCATTCCCAAATGTCTGTTTTTATTTATTTGCAGCATGCTTTGCTCAGCATACAAGAGACTTGTGTAAAATCACGTGCTGTTCATCATATTCCCCGCTGCTTTAGAGCATGCAGGCTTCCTTTTTCACCTGTCAATCACAGCGCAGATCTGTTATCCATCTCAGCATAGAGCAAACTTGTTTACCTTTCATCTTGGACACTGTGTTAGTGTGGGGCTATTTTGAGCTTTTTTAGTGATATTAACTAGCGATTCTTTTTACTTAGTAAATGCCCAGTACTAGAGCCCGACCGATAAAGGATTTTGAAGACCGATACAAATATTTTTTGGTTTTAAAATCCGATATGCCGATATATCGGCCGATATTTATTTATTTAAAAAAAAAAACTTTTTCCTTTTATTGCCACATGAGAACAGACTGATGATATTGGCATAAGCTAGCTTTGTGGTTAGCTAAGCCATAATTTAGCAATGGATTACGTCATACTGCAAATTGTAAAATATATTTTCAATATAACAGGCCAAGAAGAGATGATGCGTCTCATTGCTATAACTGTCACTCGCTAGTAAAGAAATACTTCAGTCACATTGTCAAAAGTTAAAAGGACAGTCAGTCAACTACTCTGTAACAACGTAACGTAACTATTACTAGCTAATTCCGCTTCACTCTTGACTTATTTAACGGCAGCAAAACTGGACATGATAGTCACAAATTTTGTCATGCTTATTTGAGTTAAGAGAACTGATGCGGATGATCTTTTAATTGTTATTCAAGCAATGTACGTCTCGTGACCAACTCAACGAGTGTTGCCAACAGGGACGGTGTAGAGTGCCCTCTGGTGGACAAACTATACAACTCCAACACTCATGACATGGTTCAAGCGTGTTTCGTCCATTTTTATTTTATTTTTGAAATATTTATTTATCGGCCATTATAACTGCCGATACCGATATTTTAGAAAATGCCTAATATCGGCCGATATATCGGTCTGGCTCTAACAAGTACTAGCGTTATACACTAAACAGTTTTTAGAAATAAAACTCTTTACATTCGATTATCATGAAAACAAATCTTAGAGAACGATTGACTAGGTACCAATATTTTATTAGATCAAAGGTTCATTTTGCGCCGGAGTTCTCCTTTTAAATGGGCAAATGATGGGCAAAAGTCTATGATTGGATCATTATTGCAGTGAGTAGTATCTTTCATATGATGTTTTATGTTTGTCAACAGTTCTTCTAAGCCTAGCTGATGGAGTGTGTAGCTTTCTTTTCTTAAAAAACCATGTAGGAATTTATTCTTGAAATTTAGAATAAATTTAAATTTATTCTATAATTTAATCTATTCTAGGATGATATCAAGATTCATTTGGGTCAAACTGTGTAAGAATGGTTGGGAGGAGCATGAGGAATCATTTTCACACATGAATCGGCACCTCTGAGTCAAGACCTTAAATTCACTGAAAGTCTTTGGGATGTGCTGGAGGAGACTTTACAGAGTGCTGGACTCTTGCATTGGCGATACAAGATCTCGACCAAAGCAGATGCACCTCTTGATGGAATATAAATCAATGTTGTGGTGCTGTTGTGGTAAATCAATGTATCCATCAAGAGGTGCCAACCATTCTTACACAGTCTGAGCCTGATGAATCTTGACATTGTCATCTCTAGAATATGTCAGCGCAGTCTCATCCCAAGACGTCATATAACTGACGTTTAGGACGTCTTTTGACCATACGTCAATATTCGCCTTTTTAGGGCCCCCTTAAACGTCGGTAGATGAGGTTATGGGATCCTAACTCTACCCCAGACCTAAACCTTACCCTAAACCTAACTGATGTTAAAGGTAAAGCATTGGTTGTATGGCGGCCTGGGATCGGGGCCCTAAAAAGTCGAATATTGATATATAGTCAAAAGACGTCCCAAGATGTCAGTTATATGACTTTTTGGGATGAGACTGTGTTAAATATGTCCATGATGTGTCTTTCCTACATGGTTGTTTAAGAAATGAAAAGCTACATACATGATACATCAGTTAGAGTTAGAAGAAATGTTGCCAAACATATAACATGCTAGAAACATCATAATCACGGCAATAATGATCCAATCATAAACTCTTAAGCCGTTGCCGATTTAAATCCATTTAAATGAAAAAATTCGCGAAACGTTTAATTAAAATCGTATCGTGGGTTAAGAATCGTGATACTCTGGTGAGTCCCATGCCCACTGTCCACTTGGGTTATTTTAGCGTTTTCCAGTCCATTAATGATCTAAAATGTTGTAATTGTGGCGGCCACAAGCTTTATAAAGCCGCTAGGAAAAACCACCGGATTTCCAAATCCAATAGGAGGACACTCACAATGGCTTTCTAAAGCATTTATATCCCATTTAGTCAGAAGATGCTCACCCTTTGCATTACAAGTGGTTTGTGGTGGGACTAAAAGATGTTCAGCTGCAGCTCAACAGCTGCGCGAGGCAAACCGGGACTGAAAGTACCCCGTTTGGACAGTCTGGAAACTCATGTTGCAACCACTGAAACCGACACGTTGACGCACAATCAGAAAGTTCATTGCAAGAACATCTGATAAGCTGACATTTCGCCAAATTTGATTCTAAGTATGTGTGAATGTCCTCTTGCTCTTGAGGCTAGTTCCCTAAAGTTTTGTTGTTTTGGTGTCGATTTCAAGTATGGTTTCTTCGATCTTTTGTTTTACATGTTGCATAACTTTCTTCATGACCTACTTTAAAAAAATGTTGTTTTTTTAATAAAAAAAGATGAAAGCTTAAAAGGATTTTTACTAAATTTACACAATTTAATAAAGACAAGGCATCAAATTAATTAAACTTGACCATGAATTGGGTGCAGTTGGAACAAAGTCTTATTTTCTTATTTTTCTATTTCTCTCCTGTAGTTTCTGCTCGGATCATTTACATTTCATTCTGGCATCTGCGTGAGGGACTTTCGGGTTCACTCTCCAGAATGTTTTTCTTTTAACTGAAAGGCAGATGTTGTCATGCTTGATGCTTTCTGTCCTCCTGTTTTTGTGTTTTGTTTTTCATCTTCAGTCATAATCTTGAATTCGAGGTTTCAATGGCTGTGCACACCTAAGTTCTCATATTCTTCCTCACAGAAAGCATGATAACTCTAAAAAAGAAAGCCTTATAGACCATTTTTGCGAGATGTAAACAACAATGGTCCAGAAGCACTTCCTGTTTCAGGTTTTTAACACTACATAAACGTTGGGATAAAATGCAACCGACAGAACGTATACAACTGAATCAAAAAGTTAAACATCTTTAAGATATTTTCTTTACATTTGAAATAAAGAAATCTTTTACAAACTGTAACAGCAAGTGTTTCCGGACAAGTGTTGTTTATATCTTGCAAAATGGTCTAGGTATGCAAAAGGCTATTTTTCCTCTCTTTCTTTCACTTCCCAATTGAAACAGGAAACGTAGCAACAAAATAAAGCGCAAATTAGTTAATTGTGTATTTTATCATACCTAGTCTGTGTTTCTCACATGACTAGTGTTTTCTTGCAAGGTCGTCTTCATAAACAGTAGTGCAAAGTCTGCAAACTAAATTATTTAGTCAACATTCACAATTACAGTTTGCTTTATAGTTCTGTGTTCGACACGCCCTCAATGCCCCCAAGTCATTTCCCACTGGTAATTAAAGGTATAGCGGAGGATCTTTCCGAAATTTAGAGAAGACCCGCCCTCTCCAATTTTTAAAAAAAAATGCAAATGCACCAACACAACACTCTTGCTCCCGAGACGCCTTGCACAATTATGTTGCAAATTATAAACTAACTCAAAAACATTCATAAAAAAGACAACATGTCAAATGCCCTTCCGTGTTTTATTTACTTATTATACTGATCGATTGAGTGACCGAGGACTCAAGACATGATATGTGCAACCCTGTATCACACGAAATACGTTCTGAGGAAACTATTTTGCAAATCGCAATTATGTTACATGGCAACATATGAGCAGGGCTACTACGTCCTTGACATAATATGTCTCATTGTTAATGCGTAGGTATTAATACGTTATTTTTATACATAGTTGCATATAGAGAAGTAGCTTGTTGCGTTTGTGTAATAATAAACACACACGGTTTTAGAATATGAACACATGAACACACACGGTTTTAGAATATTTTAGCGCGATACCATTTACCATTTGGTCAAAAGGCTACTTTAGACAAATTGAGATGTTTACCGTGTCTATGCGGTGCATGACTTGTGCCAGGGCTAGCATTGCTAAGTCGCTTGCATTAACTTTTACTAGTGATTTTAAATGGATTTCTCCAAACAGCATGACAAACTTTACCTGTCTAGTAATCTTCGCGACTGCGGCATCAGTGAGAAGCCCGACCTGTGCTTTTAGTGCACGCCAGCGTGTGATATTCACCCAAAATCACTCTGGTCTTGTTTCTATATTCTGCGGCCTTTCTCTTCTTATCATACACTTCGTTTACATTTTTTCTCTTTCGACCCTCAGTCATTTTCAAAGGAATGGCTGAAACCGTAACTCCGACATAAAACACCAGAAATTGAAAACTACATAGAGATGAGCACGTACGACGGCCTTACGTAAACATATCACCAGAATGATTGACACTTAGGTGGATCAATAGTATAGACTACCCACCCGGAAAAAGAAAATCCTCCGCTATACCTTTAAGACTTTATGGTTCATGTGCACTCAGATCGTAAATATGATGATTACGACAACGTGGCGCAAACCTGGTTCAGTTTACACAGTGACAAATGCATTCAACAACCAAACTCATCCACAAATTATTCAGGTAGAGACAGTCAGAAAGTGTAAAAAACCAAAATGCTGGGTTGTTTGAACCCAAATTTGGGTCAAATATGGACAAACTCAAATGTTGGGTAAAAAAAAAATTACAGTTGAAAGTAAAAGTTGAAGTTGGGTTAAAATTTGGAATTACATTTTTTAACTCAACATTTGGATTTGTCCATATTTTACCCAAATTTGGGTTCAAACAACCCAACATTAGTTACAATCTATAAATGCTGGGTTGTTTTAACCCAACTTTGGGTCAAATATGGACAAACCCAAACGTTGGGTTAAAAATGTAATTACAAAATTGAACCCAATTGCTGGGTTTGTCCATATTTGACTAAAAGTTGGGTTAAAATAACTCAGCAATTTTTAGAGTGTACATTCTCAGAAAAAAAGGTACAAAAGTTGTCACTGGGGCTGTACCTTTTCAAAAGGTAAACTTTTGTCCATTTCATGAGCTAATAAGTACATTTTAGGTGTTAATATGTATATTTTGGGTGCTAATATATACATTTTAAATGTTAACATGAACATTTTAAGTGTTAATATGTACATTTAAGGGTTAATATGTACATTTTAGGTGCTAATATGTCAATTTTAGGTGGTTAAATGTACATTTGAGGTACTAATATGTACATTTTAAGTGTTAATAATATGTATATTTTAGGTGTTAATATGTACATTTTAGGTGCTAATAAGTCCATTTCATTAGCTTAAATGTCCTTTTAAGGTGGTAATATGTCCATTTTAGGTGCTAATATGTACCACTAAGGTACCAATATGCAGCCTTTGGGTACAAAAGTGTACCTTTTGAAAAGGTACAGCCCCAGTGGCAGCTTTTGTACCTTTTTTTCTGAGAGTGATAGAGTCTAAGCGAAAAATTTGCGTCACAACTGTATTAAACATTAGTACTAAGAAGAATTTTTTTTCTTGAGCTGTAAATCATCATATTAGAATGATTTCTGAAGAGTAACGGTCCTGAAAATTCAGCGTTAATCACAGGAATAAAAGACATTTCAAAATATATCAAACTAAACGTTCAGTTGTAAAACAAAGACATTGAAGACCTATTTTGACATGCCAGTCGTTGTCAGTTCCTGAGTTCAATATAAAATCCTGTTTCAAGGTTTCACAAAGAATCTTGGTAAACAAACAGTGAAAGAAAATTTTGCTCTTGACATCAGACACATGAATTTGAATAAGCGGTTAGAAAAAAAGCCTACATTTTTTTTTGCGTCCCTCATTGAAATCTTCCCTTTCAAAAAGCACAGTTTAAAGGGATAGTCCACCCCTAAATGAGAATTGTCATTTATTTATTAAGAACAAAACAACTTTGAACCCTGTTGGGAAAAAGAACAAAACACTGAAAACCACATTTCTCCAAATATCGTCTTTTATGTTCAGAAGAAATTCAATCATACAGTTTTGGAATGACACGAGGATGAGTAAATGATGTTTGGTGAACTGTCCCTTTAAAGTGATCACATGACCTTGCTCATTTCCACTTAATTCCACTTCATTTCCATTTCCGCTTAATCATCCTAATATCATGTATGTAAACACACTGTTCAGTGCAGAAATTAAGATATGTGCCTCACAATGCTGATGAAGTTAACGTATTGCATGTCATAACTTTCATTTCTCTCTGTAGATTGTATTTTTTTCTGGGTTTTTATCCTTTTTGCAGCATTTAATGAGAAAAATTCTAATGATGACATTCTTAGCAGGTATTTTCATCCCTTTCTATGAAATGTCAACTCTCGTTCAAAGCAAAATCAAGAAAGGCCACAGGAACTTTGGAAATCCCTTTGTTCTCCCACACACCAAATTGGATTTTCCCCTCTCAGCCTTACCATTGTAATCCAATTTTTGTACTTTTTAGATGTCATATTTGAGATAAAGTTATGCTTTTACATGGCGTTTAAACGTAAATTGTGTTTCGGCAGTGTGTACACAACCACCCTAGAATGGTAAAAATCCCGTTCTCCGTGTTCATGATCTATTTAATAGTCCTCTCTAATACGTTATATACAAAGTAGATCGTATATTAAAAAGTATTAGCGTTCGCCGTGTGTTTGCCCAATGTCGCTATCTGAGCGGGAATACATAATCATGTTTCGCTTGGTCCCCTCAAAGTTGCGTTGGATTTTCTCCTTGGCGTAAAGGTTGAGACTTCATCTATAACTGTTTTTTTGTCCGTAGAGTTTGTGGAGTAAATATAGGATGTGTACACTACTTTTTAAAAATGGTGGATGCTTCACGTTTGTTCGACCAATCAGAGTAAACTTACGCCACTGGTAGTTCCTATTGTGCTCCTTTTACTGTCTATGATTCTGCTGGGTTCTCTGAAGTACACTCTAAAATAATGCTGGGTTGTATTAACCCAATTTTGGGTAAAATATGGACAAACCCAAACTTTGGGTTAAAAATGTCATTTTAAAATGTTAACCCAATTACTGGGTTTGTCTAAATTTGATCCAAATTTGGGTTGAAGTAACCCAGCGTTTTTAGAGTGTAGGGATTCGCCTCTCACTGCGCAACACATCTTAATGGGATACTCCTCCTTTTTTGGAAATACGCTCATTTTACAACTCCCTCAGAGTTAAACAGTTGAGTTTTACCGTTTTTGAAACCACTTTGCCGATTTTCTGATATTTAGAAGAATATCAGTAACCAGACAGTTTCTGGTCTCATTGACTTCCGTAGTAGGAAAAAAATATATATACTATGGAAGTCAATGAGACCAGAAACTGTCTGGTTACTGATATTCTTCTAAATATCAGAAAATCGGCTGAATGGATTCGAAAACGGCAAAACTCAACTGTTTAACTCTGGGGGAGTTGTTATAGGAGCCTATTTCCAAGAAAAGTGGAGTATCCCTTTAAGCACACAGAATCATGTAAGTGGACTTTTTTAAATTTCGTCTTTGATATCATTGTGGGATCCGTAATCATAATCGCGATAAGAAATTTGATACGTCCCAACATTGCACTACTTTCCCGTTGACTTTTCAATGTAAATGCGCTAGATTTATGTGTTTACGCGTTTCGCACATGAAATGGTGTTTTAAAAATATTTAGGCCTAAATGTAAGATTTAAGTGTAAGCTTACGTTTTTAATTTAAAATTTGGATTTCATTTACTATTTCTATTTCATCTTATCTTGTACATTTGAATTGATTTAATATGGCCACTTCCATTCCTATTTTAATATTTTAACCATGTTTACACTTTTTAAATGAACTGAGTACTTCAATACCACAGCAGAGACTATTAGCCTAACTTATAAAGTTCAAACGTTATTATTGAGTTCCTCTTTTGCCTCTTGAGCTTGAATGGTTTAAAAATCGCTTGAATATTTCAATTGGCAAGAATTAGAAACCACGAATAATCCAGGAATAACACGCCCGCCAAAACCGTGGTGCCTGGTCCGACTCCGTACGGATCACGGGTCAACTACGATTTGTTACAGCACTATTAATATATCAGCACAGTAAACTAAATAATGTTACAGCACAGTAAGATATCCAAAAACCACTAGGTCAATGTTATATTGTTTAGTTGATTACTTTCAATGTCCTAATTACTATTTGTAAATCGTAAGAAAATTGCGATTTTTACCCAAGGAAACGGGACGTGTGAGCAGGGGTGAGGAGTCGCCAGTCACTGGCGTCATGTCCGCGTTACCCCCTACTGCCATAGTAACCATGACGACAGACGTGGACAACTTATACTTAGCATGACGCTCACGCTGTTCTTGTTTTGTTCAAACATTATGGACTATGGCAAGCAGACTTAGAGACAAAACGAGGACTTGAACGAAGATCAACATCTTTCGAGATGCCGAGATCTCCACGTCCGCGACTAACTTCGACTCGACAGAGACGCGAGTGTTGCGTGTAAGTTACTTTATTAGACAGGTGAGCAAATATAACGTTGCATAAACCTAATCAATGTTATTTAGTTCAACATGATGAAATGTTAGAAGATGATCTGTATGTTAATTTTGATCTAGCTCACTGCTAGTCTCATACAGCCGACAAACAACCGAACCAACATTCAACACACTCAAATTGCATTTAGTGTGATAGAGCAAGTGAAACAGTGTTACCTGAAGTTTAGTTCGTCTAATAAACTGACCTGTGTGAGTAGTAATTCAACACTTGTATGTAGTTCGATAGAATGAAATGTCCTTATTCCTTTATATCCGCGGGACTCGCGTTGCGTGTGGCGCTGATATCTGTCTCTCATTAGCAATCGCACCCTGCTTCATACAACAGTCATCAATGTATTCACTCATCCATTAAAGATCCATCAGCTTGACAAGATCCATAATTCCGCTTAATGCTTTGCGTCATCAATATACGCCTTTGTTGTATGAGTTTGGCGACCCCTGGTGGTGGAAAAATCCTACATATTGTACCTTTAATTACAACATCATGATATTTAAGAGTGCAAAAAGTTTCTCATTTATGGATCACTGACAAATATTCATCACATTAAGTTTATTAGTTTTTGTTAAAACCGTTTAATCCACATAGAGTGCAATTTTAAATGCAATTAAAATACATACACCCTATATTCAGGCCTATATATTTTAGAACATAGTCAGGTCATAACATCATCGTTAAAAGCGTAAAAGCATCGATTTTCTGCAGAAAGTATAAAAAGCTTGTTTGCCGTTGTTAATTTCCCCTAGAAATTTCCAGCTGTTTCCCCTGTAGGCATGGATGACAAACCGTACTCTGTGCGACAATTGGTTTTCGTTTGTAGTGGTGACCAGAATCGAATGAAAGAGTGTTTTGGTCTAACCTATGAAGTCATTCCATCCTCCCCCTCACTTCCTGCTGACGAAACGCCATCGGTTTGTCATTTTCAGGTACAACCAACTCTCAGTGAGAGCTCTTTTTTTGTGCTTTGAGGTTGGAGGTGTTCACCACGTAATCACTTGAAACAATTGCAGCTCCGGTGAATGTGACTGGACGTCATTTGACCCCCCCCCTTCCTCCTGGAATCTTCTCATTACACCTCCTAATAGGAAGCCATCACCTCCAGTGTCTGACCTCTTGCCCCTCCTAGAACAGATTTGCACCCTTAGGCCGCGCTCCACTGTTGGCGTCATCCGCTCTCTTGCTGAGAAGAGGAATTAGACCGCGGAAAGCACTCAACTGTTGTGTGAGAGAGAGAGAGTTAGTGCTGACTACCGTTGTCGTATCGTTGTTGAGGTTTACAACTGAAAAGAGCCAGTACGTTTCTCGTTTTCTTTATTACTCAACAGTTGTGCACTGGAATTACCTGACCTATAAATCAGTGGGGCTTCAAATATTTTCTAGTGTTGTAGAAATCGCAGATTCAAGATGATAAATCGATTATACTTGCCCTACTGTTAAAGTAAATTCCTTTAATTTTTAAATTTAACTTTTCTAAATTTCTACACTCAGAACACATACTTATATATATTTATACATACTTTATATATATTTCTATTATATATATTTAAAATATATATGTATATTTAATATATATATATATTCCTTTAATTTTTAAATTTTACTTTTCGAAATTTCTACACTCAGAACACATACTTGTATATATATATATTTAATATATATATATATATATAAGTGTATATAAATATGTATAAGAATGTGTTCTGAGTGTAGAAATTTAGAAAAGTAAAATTTAAAAATTAAAGGAATTTACTTTTTTAAAGGAATATATATATATATATATATATATATATATATATATAAGTATATATATATATATATATATATATATATATATATATATAAATATACAAAATATTTATACACAGTGCACCCACATATATTATGTAAACACAAACTTTTATTTTGGATGTGATTAATCCATTGAAAGCCCTATATATATATATATATATATATATATATATATATTAAATATGTATGTGTGTATATATATATATATATATATATATATTAAATATGTGTATATATATATTTAACACTATATACATATTATATTCAAAGATATTTAAAAAAATAAAGAAGTTGCTAAATTAATAATTAATATTTCTTTTTTATTTTTAAATCAATTGAAAAATTACATTTCCTGGTCCCGCTTTCAATTGAACTCAATGGGATTTTCTATCCGTCTCATCATCTGCCAGTCTGCTGTTGGTGTTTTAACATCTAAATTATGGTGTTGGATGACAACCCTAATACCTTAAGTTTTGACTTGGGAGGAAAGTACCAATCATCAACTAAATTAAACCTTGCCCATCTACCTAAAGCCTGTGTCTGCTGAAAAGCGCTTTGTTAAGTCTTCGCAGGATTCGTCTTATTGAGCATCACCCCTATGTGCGGGTTTAAGTAGGGGACTAGCTAACGGATTAGGCTGATCGCTGCGGCCGTTGAGAACGCATGCGCTAGATACTAATGAGCTTCAAGGACACATGTCATTTCCTCCTTATTACCTTCTGCTTGTGACTCATTGCAGGTCTGATACATGAGAGAGAGTGCGCGGACTCCATACTATGAGTTGATTAGTCAATTTGAATTCGTTTTGGAGTGTGCGTGTGTGCAGATGTGGCAGGGAACGAATTGGCGCATTTTCATTCCTCTGCTGCACTGCACCCAGACGGGTCAAACAGTCCCTGGATACAATGAATGGAGCTTAAAATAGATTATATTTTCTCTTACTCACAGTTCTAATAATAATAATAAAAAAAACCAACAAGTAACATCCCACTCTACGCTTGAAACCACGACTGACCCTGACCAGACTGTACTGTTTTCTGAATGCCCAAGTACAAGGGCTGAAATTCGTCAATGGAAATACTTAGTCTTTTTTTTCTATTGTGCTTCCCCCGTAAAGTTGTTAAGTGTTTAAACTAAACAGTGAAATTACAAGTCAAGCCTAAAGGATGTCCATGCCACTGTGGGTGTGAGGCTGACAATGACCTCATGAGCAGTGGAAGAAATTATTCTTAAATGCTAATGTGATGATCATGCTTAGAAAACGCCATTTAAATGGCTCACCAGCTTTATATAACACTTTTTTTTTATAATTTTGTTGTGAAAGAAACAAAAAAGTATACTCCTATTCAGCAAAAGTGCATTAAATGGATCAATAGTGACAGTAAAGACAAAGTTTCAAAAAAGTGCTTTTTAAAAACTTTCTGTTCATCAAAGAATAAAAAAAAATGTACCATGGTACACACACAAGATCACTGGAATAAGCAACATTTTAAAATATATTAAAAACGAAAACAGTTTTTTTTCACAGTATTACTGTTTTTACTTCATTTTTCATGAAATAAATGCTGCCTTTGTGAGAATAAGAAACCTTTTTTTTTTATTTTCCTGACAAAACTTTTAAAATTAAATTGTATAGAGATCGTCCGATTGTGAATTTTACAGATAACAGTATCATGGTTGAACTATGATGACCGATAACTGATTATTCAACTGATTTTATTTTTTTGTGGATACTGAATGAAAACACATTATGCATACAACACATAAAACAGAGCTGATTTATACAAAAAAAATCAAAACTGCATTGTACTTTTTAAATTATAAACATATAAAGGATATTTTGATCATTCATGTTAGTTCAAAGTGCATTAACTAATGTTAAGAGGTACAACTTTAAAATGTAAAAAGGTATTAGGAAATGTTAAAATTAACAATGAACTATGCCACCTTAGTTAATGTTACAAATGGGCTTTTATTGTTAAGTGTCACCGTTTCATTATCCGAACAGTCATTCTTAAAGATGGCCATCTTTAAATATCTATTTTACACTAACGCCTTAGCATTGAAATTATTCTCATATTTGTATACTCTATTTGCTTCTATTTTAGAAACCTTGATGATTATCCTTATAACAAAATCTGCATTACAGTGACGATAAAAAAAGTAATCGAATGCGATTCTCATTTGTTTACCTTTCTGTCGGTGGGATGACCATAGTTTGCTTTCTCATAACTCATGTACTTTATATAAGCAAGTTTGTTGCATATCAACTTCATAAATGCGACCAGTTGGATATAAACTAATGCAAAAGATGGTAACAATCGTGACGTTAAACATTTTGGTCGGATTTGCTTGTATTTTTTTCACTGCTTGACTTACTACTAATGTTAGCTTCCTCTCAGCCTCAACGGCAAACACATTTCTGTTCTCCACTAACGCATCTAGTCAACAAATGAATCACTTTATATTGATATGAATACACGTACGGTAGTGTGATGTGTAACACCATTTCATTGGCTGTTTTAAATCCGCATCTGAAGTGTCTTGATTGTCAAAACAAACTCCAGGAGCCGTCAGTGATAGTTTTTATTTCGTCTCTAGAGGCCGCTCTCGTGCTGTATAATCTCGTGCCGCTTCAACAATGGACGGAAACGCTATCGCTATGTGTTTTTGACCATAACGATTGTTCCAGGCAACGGTTATCGGTGCCGATTAAACGGTAAAAACGATCAATAGGTCGACCTCTAAAGTTGTATGTTTTGAGCGTTTAAAGTAACATCAGACCTATCCTAAGTTCGAACGTTATTTTCGCACGTTAAAAAATAAATACGACCTTGTGTTATGTCAATCACACTTGCACACTGCATCCGAAACTTTCCTCCATCACAAAAAAATCGCATCGGGTTCGTTTTTTCTGTCTTTTTTGCGTCCGTAACAAGCAATTTGAAAGGTGTTTTGACAGTTCAGAGCCACTGAATCATGAATTCGCATATGAAAATTTCGAACTAGGTGTGCAAGGGCTTTAAAGGGTTCATGAACTGGCTTTTTAAATTTTATTATATTGTTGTCTGAGGTCAACTTATGACGTTCGCTTGGTTTTTGCATTCAAAAACCATCAAAATGAATAAGTAATAGGCTATTTTGTACCCTAGTTTTGAGCCTAGCTGAAAAACGCTCGGTTTTTATGGGCATCTCGCACTGAAGACTTGGAAGTAAACGCCCACTGCTGTGAGTGGATAACAGTTTTGCATATTATAATGAGTTTCAACTCACCCGTCGATGCACTTTGAGGAAATCGTTTTGAAAACGTCCAATGTTGTAAAATGGCAACCAGAATGATTCGCCCATACATGTTCGACCCAGAGTCCGTGTGTTGCACAATTCCTGTCAGATCCAATATAGACGGCACAGGACCGTTCTTTACTCTTAATCGGTCTGCTAATCCAGTCTTGTTTACGTTAGATAGTTAATGTTAATGTTAGATAGATCGATCCGGTTTGTCATTACGAGGCAGGCATGTATGTTATTTAGCTATGCGTGTAATGCGCGAATCGGTAGGCGGGGCTAAACCGGCCGTGTTGAAGCAGGAGTTGATCTTCTTCTGCAAGGGTGGTGTTTTATTCTATGACGTCATAGTTCCCCACTTTTAAGAACGAGTCGTTTGCTGGGGCTGGTGTCAATAAAAGCTTTTATTGGACTAACAAGGACGTTTTCAGTTCTGAAACTTACAGGATATTATTATAATATGATGAGCTCTTCGATGTCAAAAGCTCAAGGAAAATTTGATTTCTCAGTTCATCACCCCTTTAAGTTGCACGATTTGTAGTGCCATATAGCAAAAGCAGTTTAGTGGTTATGGGTTTTAAAATAAATCTAGCAATGTGTTTTGCAGTTGTATAGCTTTATATAGAACATTTCGCGTTGCTAAAATCTCATTGGTAAATTTTGTGAAAAATAATAGTAATATTTGAAATCTACATGAATTCTTTGTGGTTTCAGGAGCAAGCAGTGCCTCTCCTGTAGTGTGGATGAGGGAGTCATGGCTGAACACACCTCCCCGCTGGAGTCCGGCCAGTTGCTCAGCCCAGACATCCCGATGCTCACCTCCCCGCCACCCCCTCCACACCCGCCCAACATCGTCAACGGAGACGGACCGCAACAGGTAGGAGATCCCCTTGAGCCATGTCTCAAACAGCTGAAGTTCTGCTGAAATCATTTCTCATGACAGACTCGTTTATATGGTTGTGCTGAACCCAGGAGAAAAAGCTAAGCCAGGTCTGTCTGCTGATATGAGAATGAGTGGGCGATTTAATTGATGTTGATGTCTATAATTGCTGTTTTATATTTTGTAATTTTTCTCAATCTTCAGCAGTTTTACAATTGTCCGACCTTATTTCTTAGCAATACTTACATTTTGCATTAAGGTATTTTAAAACGTGCAAAGTGGCATGCTGGTACTTCTGTGCCCTGAGCATTATGGAGACGTGACAAACAAACCGGTTACTCTGACTTTGCAATTCTATTATCATTTTTGCCTTCTTTAAAGACGCCAGACTTACTTTTGCAATAGTTAGGTAATTATCCAAATAAATATAATCCAAAATAAATACAGCACAGGGCAGTATCGGCAAGACCAGACTGAGCAGTTCAGAGAGGGAAGAGGTATGACGAAAATGAAAAGCTTATTTTAGGTTTCAGCATCTCGGACGTGAGAAAAATAATAATAAAGCAGGATACGAGGTGGGGTGTAATTCAAACAGATTTATTAAATAACTCCCGACCAAATGGCGTAGCACTTCTCTTCTCAAGTCTCTTGTCTTTAGGTCCTACTGTTACTTTAAAGGGATACTCCACTTTTTTTGGAAATAGGCTCCTTTTACCACTCCCCCAGAGTTAATCAGTTGGGTTTTACTATTTTCGAATCCATTCAACCGATTTTCTGATATGTAGAAGAATATCAGTAACCAGACAGTTTCTGGTCTCATTGACTTCCATAGTATATATTTTTTTCCTACTATGGAAGTCAATGAGACCAGAAACTGTCTGGTTACTGATATTGTTCTACATATCAGAAAATCGTCTGAATGGATTCGAAAACGGTAAAACTCAACTTTAACTCTAGGGGAGTGGTAAAAGGAGCATATTTCCAAAAAAAGTGGAGTATCCTTTTTATATTACATGCGTTCTCCTCAATAGCTCCTTATATTACTTAAAGGGATACTCCACTTTTTTTGAAAATTGGCTCATGTTACCACACCCCTAGAGTTAAACAGTTGGGTTTTACCATTTTCGAATCCATTCAGCCGATTTTCTGATATATCTGGTTTCTGACATTCTTCTAAATATCAGAAAATCATCTGAATGGATCCATAAACGGTAAAATTCAACTGTTTAACTCTGGGGGAGTTGTAAAATGAGCCTATTTTCAAAAAAAGTGGAGTATCTCTTTAATGTTTCGTATTCGTGGCACAAGGACGTGGTATAAAACAACGAGCAAATACATAATTAGGGCTGGGCTTTTTTTCTCAATTGATTATCTATCAATTTTTATTTTATGTAGATTAATCGAAAAATGTAACTATTTTTTTCCCCCAGATTAATCTTATGTTTATTTTCTTTAGTAGTTGACTAATCTTTAGATTATTTACGGTTATTACTTGTTGGTAAATTAACCAATGTTTGAGGTTTTACCAAATGATACCTGTTTATGACAAAAGATCAAGTTTATGCAGTGTTAGCCTAATTAGGAAAGGTGCTTAAAGGAATACTTCACCTCTGGAAAGATGAATGTGTATTAAAATGGGTCATTTATGTAGAAGAAAAGTGAAATTAGTTTTGAATTTGGAGCTTTCTAGACTGAGAAAAGCTAGAAAATGTATTTTTGGCTTTTGTGGATGAAAGACAACAACTCCCAGAATGCACTTACTTCACTGCCCTAGGAGGCCACGCCTACCGGTAACAGAACACAGTAGTTAAACAACAAGTCTAGGCTACTAGTGAGTCTCCGTGATGAGTCTGCCTGAAAAATGTATTTCGAGATCCCTCAAAATGTCCGGGATTCGGCTTTTGCGTTCGAGATTGTCCCTTTAAGTTCACAACTGCGTTCACAGTCACTTTTGGTAATTTACAGCAGCAATTGCTTACAGTGTGAATCCTGAAATGCTTTGTTCATTCAGGAGGTTAAAGTGGCTGCTTGAATATGTTCATTCAGCTCTATGATCAAACCGCTGAAGTCACTGCTTTCCAATGAACCATATCAATGGTGTCAAACATATCCATAAATTTGTTTTATAACGATTGACGGCGCATTATTAAATAAATAATGCTGCTTAAAAAAATCATTACAATGACAATTTGGTTGGTTGTGTCGCTGCACAGAAATTGTTCTTGTGATGTTGTTAACATGTTGACAGTGTCACCGCTGCGTCATCATAGGCGAGGAGTGGCGTAACTCTCAAAGTGTCGGCATCAGCTCTAATGCCTCTGGGCATTCTTTGCGTCACTGACCCTGACCCGGCACGGAGAAGTGTGATAGTGGGAGTAAAGGCCGAGGCGAGGAGCTGTCCATCCGTCGCCTGGCCCCAGGGGCAGTCATGGCGAGAGTCAGTGTCCGTGACAAGCCTTGGTGCTTCTGCTGTCACTCTCACCAACGTCAGGCTGATTTCTCTTTCGTGATCGTGACTGCTGTTCCAAAGAAGGAGAAACTACAATGCCTTTCACCTTATTTGAATGCGTCACATTTTGGTGTGTTTTTTAGGAAGTGGATTTTCAGTCAATCGCATTGGTAATTACCCTAAATTGCAATGAGTGAATGCACTTTTATTGACACGTGTCGCTTGGCAAATTCCAGAGCACTCAAGATAAGTGTTTGCTAACCATTGTTTCAGGCTCTTTAAAGGAGTAGTTCACTTTTAAAAAAAACTTTTGCTGATAATTTACTCAGCCCCATGTCATCCAAGATGTCCACGTCTTTCTTTCTTCAGTCGAAAATAAATTAAGGTTTTTGACGAAAACATTCCAGGATTTTCTCCGTATAATGGACTTTACTGGTAACCAAACGGTTCAAGGTCCAAATGAGAGTTTCAGTGCAGCTTCAAAGGGCTTTAAACGACACCAGATGACGAATAAAGGCCCGTACACAGCGGGACGAATATCAGCACGCGTTATTGGTAAAAAAAAAACAGTTTTTTAACAGGTTTTTGTGTTCACACCAAAACGATTTTCGCTGACGATGAGCTGAGTGAACATGCAAATTCATTCCCTGACATTAGATGGCGCCAATTTGGCGAATGCTCCGTCGCATTCGCCATATAGTTCATGTTCTAGCACCAACGAGACCAGCAGCTCTACATTCATCTCACCTTTCATCTTCTTCGTCTTATTTCTTCCTGGTTGTGTGTAGACGGCGACGCTACTTGGCGTATATCTTCTTTGCATACGTGTGCTCGGCAAGACCGTTTTGTGTTTGAGAGCCCCAAGTTGTGTTTTACTGTAACTTCAGAATCTTCAAACACGCGAGAAAAAGCGCCAATCTCATTGGTCGGATAGTTTTTGACGCAGCGCGTCAAGCTAAAAAAACGAACCAGAGGCGTTTTTTTTTAAAAAATGACGCTTTTACGAGTGGCGTTTTATGCGTCGGTGTGCACACTCACATTGGGGCCCTTTGTTTAGTCACGAGGCGTTAAACGTCAGCAAATAAAGGCAAATTTATACTTCTGCGTCGAGGGTACGCCGTAGTGTACGGCGCTGGCTTCGCACGTAGGCGACACCATCATTTATACTTCTGCGTTCAGGACTTGATTGCTCTGCAGTACTGCTCCAAAACGCTAGTTGGCGGCGGAGGGTTTTAATGTTCCACTGTGTTTAGATTCCTCGCAGCTAGGTTACTACAAGCAATAGCGACTGAACGAGAGTGGATCATGTTGGAGTTTGAGCTTATTGAAGTGGAAAAACAGTTCATTTTAGTGAAATTACTAAAACTGAAAGGCAGAAATGAGAGAAGACGTCAGAGGAGATGGTACGTGTGGAAATGTGTGAGAAGGTACGTGCAGAAATGCGTATGAGGAAATGCGATGCTACCAAGCGACCAATCACTGATCTTGCAGTCCGCGTTGTCGCGACGTGTAGTTACATTTTTGAAGAGGTGCGCGTCAGGCAACGCGGAAGGGTACGCGGTATGGGACGCGTCTGTGCGTATGCTACGCCGTACCTACTGCGCGCACCCTATGCAGAAGTATAAATTGGCCTTAACGTGTGCGAAATTCTTCGGGATGAACCCGTCCCTGTGTGAATTTATTTTTGAAATGACCGATCGTTTCGCTAGATAAGACCCTTATTCATCGCCTGGTGTCGTTTAACGCCCTTTGAACATTTTGCAATGAAACTCTCTTTTGGTCCTTGAACTGTGTGTAGTTCCCATTGAAGTCCATTATATGGAGAAAATCCTGGAATGTTTTCATCAAAAACATTAAAGTGTACCTATTATGGCATTTAAAATGTTCCTAATATTGTTCTGGGAGTCCCCAACAACAATTTTACAAGCATGCAATGACAAAAAACACTTTTGTTGTCTTCTAATATGCATTTATTTTTACCTGAATTGCCCACCGACTCCCATATGAATCGTTTTAGCGGTTTTAGCGAGTCCTTTGTCCAAACCCCGCCTTTGTGTGACGCTAATCTGCGCTGATTGGTCAGATGACCTAGTGAGTTGTGATTGGTATTCTCTGTGCAGAAAAACGGAACTCTATTACCTTAAATGGGTTCTCAACTCCGGTCCTCGCGACCCACTGCTCTGCATATTGATCCTCAGCTCGTTAGGATAGAGCCGGCTCGCGAATCCATACTTTATAGCGTTTAGGTTTGTGAAGCAATCATCTTCAAAATGACGCGAACACAGAACAAGGTTTGGGCTATACTTGTGTGGTATAGCAGTACTTGTATATATGAACTGCAGCCTCTTAGTCTTCAAATACTCCTCACTTGGCAGGTTAAAAAAGTTCGCTTTTGCGTCACACTTCAAAACACAGCGTCTCGTCGACATGATTGTTATCCGAAGCCCAGATCTCGAAAAACGACAGTCCAAAAAGGTGCGGTGGGTCCAAACCTCCATGCTCTCAGACCTCCCTGGCCAGCCCAGGCAGGGTGGCCCGTCCTGGGCCAGTTTCAGATTTGCCCGCCACCCCTGGAGCTCCGGTTTTCCCTAGCGTCTCCGAGCGCAATAAGTGGGCGTTTCTTATTCAAATAACTTGTCAAGTTGACGTCAACTAGACAAAGGGAAAGCATCGTTTTTCGAACGATTCATATCAGCGACTCAGAGTCGACTCTTGTTTTTGAGAGACAATAACTTTGTATACGATGAACTTTCATGTTTAAAACTTTGCAGGATGTTTTCGTTCACTTAGATCTATGTTAAATACTACATGAAGGGCAATTTTCAAAAACCGAAAATAGGTACCCTTTAATTTCTTTACGACTGAAGAAAGAAAGACATGGACATCTTGGATGACATGGGGGTGAGTAAATTATCAGCAAAAGTTTTTTTTTAAAGTGAACTACTCCTTTAATATTGATATCCTAAAGTCTGAAGAATTTTGGAAGTTGTTTAAGGATGTTTTACTCACCCTCCACGTGTAGTGGAAGTCTATCGAGGGCCGGAAAGGCCGTGTTTTAAATAGCTTGCTGTTGACTTTCAACTCCCTGCAGCGATCGCCTGACAAGCCCTTCCCAATCTTCCCTTTGGTCCACTGAGCACTTAAAGAGGCAGAAAATGCATACACACCGTCCCCTGCTCCAATTTTCCATTCCGATGACCCTTTTTATCCCCGTTCATTTTTATCACCTTCCGCTCTCCTCATTCATAAAACCACAGCTTGGAGTCATTGATAGAAATGGCTTCTGTAGAGCATGGAATATATATACGAGGATATTGCTTTTGCCTCACCCTAGTTTTTCTTGGTGTTCAGACGCAATGGAAAGCAAGATTAGGATGCTTGTGCTTTCTTCCGTTGATGCCACCTGTCAGGATCCACATATGCAAGAGATGGCATGACGAGTTCCACGTCAAGCCTCCACAGCAGTGCAAGAATACAAATGAGTCTTTACCAGTGTGAAATGCCAGGGCTAGCTCTGTGGTAATTACCACGCAGGCGTCTTTGTTTGTGCCTCTGGCATTTCTCTTCATATGTGGCCTTTTATTCCTACAACTAATCACAACCGTGGCGCCTCTCAAGGTGTGTTTGATGTTTGCAACAGGGAGGGCTCAAGATAAAGCGCGAGCTGGTCTGTGTTTCGGAGGTGTGCTTGTGTAAGAGAGTTCTCAGCAGAACTGAAGTAACCCCGAGTCCCCGTGACCCTGGACCGAGTGACACATCCTGCCGAAAACAGTAGTGACAACGTGCCATGATGACTTGCACCTCTGACCTGACCTTTCCCACTGGACTCTCACTCCGTAACCGGGTTCCCTCCTTCCTCCTACTGTGTGCCACGTAGCACTTGTGCGTTTGACATCGCGGTCACACTGAGGGAAGCGAAATATCAGAGTGGCATCATCGCTGCTGCTCTAAGTGGAATACATGCTCGATGATTCACAGTTTCTATTCATTTCCCTTTCCTACCTACACCGATGTCTCTCATCTCCTCTCTACGCCCTGCCAGCCTGTTTGTCTGTGCCAGAGCCAGAACAAGATGAATCAGGCCATTGTTTATCAATACTTACAAATAGGTGCCCAGCTGTTCTCTTCATTGTAAAGATTTGGTGGAAGGCCTCTTTCCTCCCTCCTCCCAGCTAGAGACCTTTTACGCTTTCATTTATTAGCCTTTTCCTCCCTCTGCCTTGGATCGTTTCGGGTTTTTATGTGGACTTCAAACACTCTGGTTGTCCGTGCACACCAGGCTTTACCTTAAGAGCACAAACTAGAAACGGCCACTCTGCAGGAAGCCTGTACTGGATGAGAACAGAGTGATCTTAGTTCCGAAAAGCCTCTCATATGTAGTAAATGGCTCTAAATCGACCAGAAAGCACTGATATGTTTTTGATCACTTTCCTTTTGGTCTCATACACTCTTAACAGGAAGTCGAAGCGGAGGCCAATCTTTTTTTCAGTCTGTAAACGCCAATGAAAATTGCCGATTAGGCCAAAAACAGCCAATTAGAGCTTCCCCAATAAAATGGATATTTGATACATGTCATTTGTTCTTAATTTTATTCGTTTGTATATGTAATTTACTATACAGTTCAATTGGTAAAGCAAGTGGGTGTCTAAATGAGGAGAAAACTCTGAAACTAGCATCTCTCATTGCTGTCAGAGCTGCTTTTATGATTCGCCATCCTGGACAAAAACGACATGAAGATAGATGAAGAAGCTGAAGGTTCAGTCTATCTCACCAATACTCTGAGCGTCTCTTCTTAGCTATATCCTCTATCCACTTTAGGGCTGCAACAAACAATTATTTTGATAATCGATTAATCTAACGATTATTAGGACGATTAATCGCCTAATCAATGATTATTTTGCTGGTTAATCAGTAAGTTTGGAACATGCATGTTGTGCTCCCGTGAAAAGCAAGTCCCGCCTTGCATGTATTGTACCTGTTGGTTTTAAGTTTTGTGAAACTTTCCCAATCCTTGCTAGTTCGGATTCGTTTGCACTCCGTCGCAATTTGCGCTGTTTTTTTTTTTCATTACCGCAATAGCATTTGTAAAGGGCTGTATTACACTCTAGCGCCACAGCACCGTAGTGGTCAAATCGTGATATTGCATGCCCTTATATTAGGTCAAGTGAGATCAAACGACTACTCGACAACAAAGATATTTTCGCCAATTTTTTATTGTCGATGTTGTCGACAATGTCGACTAGTCGTTTCAGCCCTAATCCACTTACAAAATCACTGTTTCTCTATGTGTATGATATTGTGAGGTAGAAATGTGCAAGAGTTATCGACACTGAAATCAATAGTCGATTACACAGAAACAAACACAAGATTTTAGGGCGCAAGCCGTGGTAATGGAGTGTTAATGAGCGTCACATTACGTTTACGTTGCGTTTTGTTCCATAGACCGTAAAAAAACGATGGACGTAGTGTCCGTGACGTCAGCCATAGGTTTCTGAAGAGCATTTTAGAATTTTTTTTTGGGGGACTGACTCTAGCGGTTAGTCGATGAATTGCAGTTTAAGTCACTTCCGTATTATATTCAAGAGAGGGAACCGAAGGTTGGCGCTTGGTTTTGTCAATGTATGGGCGGCAGTCTTCTATGAAGCACCTGTCGTTTAGTTTCGTTTTATTTATTTTAAAAGTTCCATTTACTGATACCTCTTCTTCGATGCGCCATGAACTTTGTTACATTATTAAATATTAAAAGCATTATATTTAAAAGTATTTTAAATTGCACATTAAAATAATACATTTAAGGCCCGTACACACCGGGACAAATACGTTATATAATACGTTATACGTTATTCGGCGCACGTTATTCGCCAGCGTTCATCAACGCGTTTTTAGTGTTCACACCCAAGCGATTTTCGGTGACGATGAGCCGAGTGAACATGCAAATTCATTCCCTGACATTAGATGGCGCTCATTTGCTCTGCAATACCACTCCATATCAGTTAGCTTTGCATCTTCCTCGTCTTATTTCTTCCTGGCTGTCTAGACGGCGAGGCGTATATCTTCTTCGTAGTTACACATGTTTGCTCGGCAAGACCATTTTGTGTTTGAGCGCCCCCAAGTTGTGTTTCACTGTAACTTCAGAAGCCCCAAACACGTGAGCAAAAGCGCCAATCTCATTTTTGGATAGTTTTTGACGCGGCCCGGCAAACAAAAAAAACTAACCCAAGGCGTTTTTTTAAAAAAATTACGCTTTTACGCATGGCGTTTTACGCGTCTGTGTGCACACTCACATTGGCGCCCTTTGTTTAGTCACGAGGCATTAAATGTTGACGAATATGGCGCGTGAAATTCGTCCCAGTGTGAACAGGCCTTAAGAGGTATGGCTAATCATTTTACCTCAAATCCCTTGCGTTTTCTTCCTGTCACGGAGAGCACAGAAATGTCCGCTAAAAAGACAAACAATATGCGGGAGTTTATTGAATTAGAAATAAAACTGAAACGTTTTATGTAAGCTTTGCCATAATTCCACTAGAGCCATGCGTAATTCAACACATCCAAAGCTAGCCGAAGCAAGCAAATCGCGCATTCACTTCAGCTCCGAAAAAACAACTGAGCTTCAGAATCAGCTTTATTCGGCAAGTGTGCAGCATTTATAATGGGGTTTGACTGTTTGATTCCTAAATTTCAAATGGATCATTTATACACAAGTCTTGGGGTTTTTATTTTTAGACTAGTCGACTTGTGGGTTACAAAACTTCTGTTTAAACCACTGTCAAATTAGTCGATGCGCACAGCCCTATCGTGAGGTAGTTTGCTTTACTCAACCCTGAACTCCATTTTGTTTAGGAATGCATTACTCTGCTTCATTAAATGGCTTTTAAGCACACAAAGAAATTACCCCCACATGATGTGGATAATGAGGCTCTTTTTTATTGAGTGAGTCAGTTGGGTGAAATGAAAGTGAATACCCCCTCACCCTCCTGCTCTGCTTAACGCCGCTTATCCTGACGTGAGGAGGTGGACAGGGGACGCACAGCTGGGCCTAAGGCCAGAGCTGGGGGTGGATTCATGCGTCGTGCCCGTGATACCACGCAGCGCCTGAGTTACGGACATTCATCGAGCCGTGCCCTCTGAAACCATAAAATGGCAGAACCAAACATTAATCTTTCCCTTTGTCCCCACTCACCCCCCACACACACATGTTACTCTTCCCTGTGCTCATTGGTGAACTAAGCAATGTTTCCATAGCAATGAGTTTCAGTCTTTGTCTCTCTCCCTCTCTCTTGTGGGTGTCTCACTTATCACCTAATAGAAGAGAAAATGGACAATTCTTTGTAGAGCTGACAGTCATCTCAAGTAACCGTTTCCCATTCACCGTTGTGGAGGTGAATTCTAACTCTTGTCAGCACCATCATGGAAAAAGGGTGAGGTTGCTTTCACACAATGTCGGTTCTCTCCCGATTCACCTGCAATGTTTGTCATGGAATACAAATTGCAGACATTAGTCCAGCTTTGATGTTAGCTGGCTTTGGTTTGGGGGCACATATTCGATTAGTCACAGGTTAAAGGGATACTTCACTTTGAAATTAATTTTTGATATGTTTAAGCTTACCTCAAGGGCATCCAAGATGCAGGTGTCTTTGTTTCCACAGTATTTTCAATTTTGATATTTTTCGGTCAAACCATTGTTGTCTATCAGTCATATAATGGAGATTCCACCTCAAAGAGTGTGCAAAGTAACCTGGCCCTAGCCAGATGAATGTCGCTCCGCCTAGCTTCACTCGCATCCATCTGGAACCTCTTCCATTGAGAGTGATTTCTCCAACCAACTTTATGGCTTAGCCAATCAGGACGCAGGGCGGGAGTTTCATAGATGTGACGTAGTGGAGAAGCGACTGTGAGACTGTTTTGATTCAGACAACAATGGCGGCTCGCATCGAGGAAGCAAGCGTTAACATTGATACTGCTATTTCATCCGTGTTTACCGACATTGCGCTGATTGCACTGCTGCTATATCCAAGATGTCGGCTGTTCTGTTTTGTTTTTTCCTGCGTCGCTCTCATCAGCGTCACGGGTTGGCTTCGGTGTGAGTGGTTGAAATAGCATGTCGATAAAGATGACAGACAAGTGGCTTATCCAATCATATGCAAGGATTTTTGATAAGGCCCAGCCTTCTGAAACGCCATTTCAATGGATCGGTTTCAGATGGATGAGTGGAGCTAGGCGGAGCGAAATTCATCTGGCTAGGGCCAGGTTACGTGCAAAAAGAAGGCCAAATTAAACATATCGTAAATGCAAGTACACTTTGATAGCCTAAGGCACGAAACAAGCGGTTTGTGTGAGAAAACGAACAGTATTTAAATCGTTTTTAGGACGTGTAATCACAGTCACGTCCAAGTGATCTAAAGGCACGGGCGCTTCGGTTTGCGCATGCGCCGGAAGTGATGTCTCGCGCGTGTACGTTATTCATTGTGTACACAGAGATTTTGTAAGTTTTACCTTCCACTGTGAAGATCGAAACATATTTAGATATACAGGAACTCGCAATGGAAGACGATTTCGATATTTAGATCTTCACAGTGAAAGTTAAAACTTCCGAAATCTCTGTGAAAACAATGAGTGATGTACACGCGCGAGAGATCACTTCCGGCGCCCTCGCCCTGAGTTCACTTGGACGTGACTGTAATTACAAGAGATAAAAACGATATAAATACTGTTCGTTTTCTCTCACAAACCGCTCGTTTCGTGTCTTAGGCCATCAATGTGTACTTACATTTACGAGTCATTAAATCATATTTAATTTGGACTTCTCTGTGCATGCTCTTTGACGTGGACCCCCTAAATCTCCATTATATGACTGATAGACAACAACGGTTTGACCTAAAAATATCAAAATTGAAACTACTGTGGAAACAAAGACACCTACATCTTGGATGCCCTTGAGATAAGCTAAAACATACCAAAAATTAATTTCAAAGTGAACTATCCCTTTAACGTCGCACTTTGCACACATTGTATGCGCCTCGGTTTGACTGTCAAAGATGAGTATCTTGTCACTTTTTATTGTTCTTTGTTACATTTAGCTTACACTTTCATTCAAACCTTTATTTTCTGTTTTATTATACAGCGGTCTCTTCAGATCGCTTTTCCTATAGTTAACCACCTGTTTTTACACTTCAAATGCGCTGAACAATGACTTACCATCACTTTCCCCGCTAACACCTTTATTTAAGCTAAAAATATTTAGCCGTAGCCTCTGCATGGCACATCAGACTTGAAGAGAGCAGGGTGGAGGAGGAAGAAATGACCACTGTTGCTAAAACCCTTATTGGACCAACAACCGCATCACCCACTCTTACCAAAGGCACGATGCCTTGAGGCCCTTTGCTTGGTAAATCAATACTTCCCACAGTCTCACTGTAAAGCTCTTCTGCCAGAGCTTGCTCAGGTCTCTTGCTCTAAAACAGAAATGCAAAGTGCCAGAGGCCTATGTATGTCTGTTTTTGACAATCCAGTTAGCTTGGCATTAGCTGGAGTTGAACTAATGCTGAGAACAGAGGAAACGCATCACTTTCGAACCATATTCTGGACCATCTAAACCATAGAAAAGTTGGAAACCACTGGAAAAGAGGTTACTTTGAGACTATGTGAGCCTATGTTTTCATGGTTCTTGCTTATTCGTCATCCAGAGGCTCCTCTTCGATGTCACATATTTCTGTTTCGTGTCAGCCCAGCTGCAGTGCCACGTTGTCACATGGTAAACAATTAAAGAGGAACAAATAGTGAGGAACCTGAGCCCTGACTCATCGGAGAAGCACAGACGTCAGTTGCTAACAGCCGTGAACGCAACGGCACCACTGGCCCATCTCCAGGGTAATAAAGCCAGCGCTAACCACTGTAGCTGTGTTTGCTAATCACCCCCCCCCCCCCCCCCCCCCTCCTGATGGCCTTGTGCCTAAACCCGGCAAGTTCAGCCTGGCCGTGACGCATTAGAGCAACAATGTTCCCATCTCTAATCTTTGCTCGTACAAATCATTGTCACTCAACCACCTGGATACCATATTTCTTATCTCTGACATTTTACTGCCTCAATTTATAGTCGGAACATATTAAAGAAATTGGCTGCCAGTTTGCTTGAATACATATAGAGACAAAAGAGTGTGTATAGAGACCTCATGGAGCTGTATTTGGATAATTCAGGATGATTTATATATTTTTACATTTTAATATAGGTTCATTTAGGGTGTGGACTGTGTGGAGAGAGGGTTTTACCAAGCTGAGCGTGGAAGCAACGGTGAATCATGACGTGACTACTTTGCAATGCAAATATAGTTCGTCATCACTGTATATTTACCGACATCAACAATCTTTTTAAAGACAATTACAGTTGAGCATCAAATCGCCGCGTTTCCATTACAGATGTGCTCAACAATTCTATGATATTTTCTAACTTGCGAAATGACGGAATCCATTAATCGATGTTATGCAACTAAAACATCCTTTTTTTTCCTCTCGCGATAAGTCATTCAAAAAAATCTAGGAATGGATCTTGGTAGGTTTACGTATATACCAGCCACCTCACAAGCCATTATTTGTTATGAGGCGTAGGCTTGTTATCCAAGCATTAATGGCAAGGAAATCCCCTTATACTTGGGAGCGACACATATGAAGTGTTTCTCCCACCTGTCTGCTTCATGGTCTTCAAAGATTGTGGCTTTTCTTTGTTGTTTAGAATCCAGTATTCATGTAATACTTTTCTCTTTTATGAGTTTAATGAAGAACTCTGAGGAACTCCATTGCCATTTTTTGTTTTACGAAATATACAGTGTTTCAATTTGCCTGAAAAACCAACACAAGTGTTATTGTGTTGGTTACCACACATCGTTTTTGTGTAGTCTGTAGGTTTTATTGTGACGACTGATGGGTTTTAAGCTTAGTTATTAGCAGGGCTCTGAACCCGTTATGGAAACGGAATCGTTTAATCGTTCCGAACATAAATACTTATTTGAAATTGCCATTAACTTATTAATAACATACATTTTATGTGGCAGTCAACCAATCATGAATTCAAATAGAACCGTCTCTGCAAATATGACGCATCCCACATGACTTGACAACTGAGTATGGGCATTTCACTCTAAATAGGTTTGTTGCAATGGCAATGTGCTGCCATTGGAGGTTTTCCATGGATATGTATTTACTTATCCTTTATTTAACCAGAAAAATCCCTTTAGCCCCTTTTCCACCAACGCATTTTGAGAGCCGGTTCGGAGCCGGTGCCTGCGCGCGAACCAGTTCTTTGTGTTTCGACAGCCAAAGAACCGGTTCGCGGCCGCGAGAACTGGTTCCAAAGCGGCACCAACTCTTTGCTGGACTAGAACCGTTCTTTTAGCACGTCATGTTTACGTCGGGGGCTGGGGCGGCTTCAGATGTGTTCTAAACATATTTTCTGACCATCGCAAAGCCATGAGAAACTGCAGAAACACGCAAGCGTTTTATTAATTAATTTATTTATTTAAACATAAGCAAAGAAGAAAACAGTCGCGATTGAACAAATAAATGAAAAGAAAAAAGACACAAGACATGGGTACATAACTTATCAGAAAAGATTACATATCAAACGAAAAGATTAAAAGACTTACATATTTCAATTGTTTTTAAAGTTTTCTCGGTACACGAGTTAGAGATAATCCCAAAGCAAGGTACTTGCAAGCGACGTAAACAGTGACGTAACGACGTCGTTCCCTGGGCGCTCTAGTCAGTGGAAAAGCAAACAGGTTCTGAACGGGTTCGCAAGTTGAACCAGCTCCGAACTAACTTTGAACCAGCACCAGTTCCGAACCAGTTCTTTTTTCGGTGGAAAAGGGGTATTTGAGATATCCCAATCTCTTCTTCTATGGAGACCTGGTCAAGACGGCAGCACAAAGAAATACACACAGAGATAGCCACAGCATACTCATGCAAAACAATTAAGAAAAGTAAAATCAAGAAAAGCACTTGCAAGACACCTTTAAAACATTTTGAAAAGAGATTTAAATGTATTCAGAGATAGCGGTATCTCTACTACATTTAACTACATTTTGCAGGCCGTTCCAAGCCCAGGGATAGTGAAAAGAAAACCATGTTTTCCAAATTCTGAGTATACACTTGGAACTTTTAACCGAAAGTGTGATGCAAACAGGGATATGTCACCAACAGTTACATAAGTATGTCAGGGAATATGCAGCTTAGTGTATGTTTTGAAACCAGCAGAAATTGTTGAATAGTGTAGAACCGACGGATGTTTATTTTGTTTTCTTTTCCTGACAGACAATCAGTATTTGTTAACCGATCATTAAAGGGATAGTTCACCCAAATTTTAAATAAATTTTGTTTTATATCTGCACAAAAAGTATTCTCATCGCTTGATAAACTTATAGTTGAGCCACTGTAGTCACATGGAATATTTAAACATTTTCTTCATTGACTTTCTGGGCCGTCAAGTTTCAATCCCTTAGGCAGCCTATGTAGCAGTGATCCACCTCTCAAATTTAATCAAAAATATCTTCATTTGTGTTCCGAAGATGAACGAAGGTCTTATGGGTTGGTACAGCATGGAGGTGAGTAATTAATGACTTCATTTTTTTTTTTTGGTGAACTAACCCTTTAATGGATGTGTCTGACCCATAAAAAGGGGAGGGGGGGTAGTTTTGCATGTGCAAATAGCCCAAACCTTTTAAAAATATCTTGAAAAATTACTTTAAGCCATTTAACTGGCAGATTTTCCTGTGGTTTTCCATTTGTTCAAAATCTTGTGTTATAAAAGATGATGCTGTGTTGGATATTACTAGACAGCAAATACCAGACTAAGACTCTCTTCATGTTTTTTTTGTTTTTTAGTAAAGAAAATGTTATGCTTATTATCAGTAAAGGTGACCAAAAAAAAGTGTAAAAATAACAATACTAACATGTATGTTTTTTCTAATCAAACCATTTTCGAAACCTTAATCTTACAGAAACATTATAATACGGACTATCCTGGCTATAAGGCATATTTATTTGTTGGATATGTCCCATTTGAAGTGCTAATGTTTCTATGGGATGTCAGATGTCTGGCCAGAGTCTGCTGAACTGACACTAAACCGGTTTAATTTGAAATGGTATCCTTAACCAACTATTCGTTCAGAAAACCATCCAATGTACTCTTTCCTACAGCTTTAAGGAAAACAAAGTCTTGTTTGATTAGTCTGGATTTGACTGTAAGAGAACATTCTGCCTTCGGGCATTCCCATCTTAAGGGGAAGTTTTTCTAGCCTGAGAAAAATGGTTTTCTGTAGTCTGAGAAATGTCAAAGAAACTTGAGTCGTCTTTTCCCTTTCCCTTTGCGTCAAGTATCATCAAGAACGGGCTTAATATTATCCATAGGTGTCATTTCTATTCATTCATCTACTTCTCACACCTCTTTTCATGCTGTCTTTTGCAGCAAGAGGCCCAAAACACACTTCCCTAATAGAGGTGAGGGCTGAGGTGTGAAAGCAGCTGTTACACTACCTGAACTTCATATCCGTTCACATCGATCATGGTATTAATAGAAGCAGCGTCGCTCAGTGAATGGAGAATAGAAAGAAGACGGATAGGAAGAGGAGGGAGGACATGCGTGAGTGGCTGCCTGTGAAAGAGTGCGTGTCGCTCGGTGCGCCCTCACTATTGTCACAAACGCAGAACAAAGAAGTCAAGGATAACTTGAGGATCCTTGCTTTTAATTGCTGGATCCATGCCAGTCCAGTACTTGGCACTACCTGAAGGAGGGTTGTAAAGTCTGGACGACATCCATATTCACTCGCTTTCTCTCTCACACACACACAGACTCTCACCAAAGAGCAGTCACGAGTCAATGCCGGTAAGGCACAGAGGGAAAGGTGAGAATTACAAACCCTCGGTGGAAAGAGCTATTGTGTCCACTCGCCCGTGGCCTTCCTCCCTCGCTCCTTTCCGAGGTCCTCCTCCCCTCGCGAGCGCAACACAGGCGATTAGCTGTCCTCCTCATTGGTGGCGCGCTGCGGACATCGCCAGGGCTTATTTGTTGAAGGGGTTGCCGTGGAGACTGGCGGTGGTGGCGAGGCAGAGTTGGAGCCAGAAAGAGAGAGAAGAGGGAGAGTCATCCATCTACTGCAGAGAGAGGAGGAGAGATTAAAAAAAAGGAAGAAAGGGAGAGTGCAAACATGGGCTTCGCTCCCGTTATCTTGTGAACGGCTTCCAGCTAGCGCACTTAGGCGAGAGTTATATCCCTTCCTCTCGCTTTGCTCAAGAGGGTGAAGAGTTCACGCAGGCCCCCATGTGTCGAACACACCGCGCGGCCCTTCCAGTCTCATGAGCACAGGGTGAAGCCGGAGAAGGGTGGCTCGGACCCCCCGGGAGGGTACCTTGAAATCTCGGCCAGCCTGTTGAAGCAGCTGTGGCTGGATGAGAGGGAGATGCGGGCTACAGTAAGTGAAGATTCACTCTTTTCTCACTCGTTTTGTCTAAAACTGCATGTTGGCAAAGGAAAGAGTCCTGAGAATGTGTCACTAATGCAGTATGTGAGACTTGTAACGGGGAGTGGGGGGTAAACAGATGTGTTGCAGAACAAAGGAGTGAGCTCGGGCTCACACACACACACGTGAACACAACAGCATGTAGCTGCTTGAACCTAATTCAATAAGACCTCCCTCAGCCACCCCCTTCATTGCGTGTGCTGTTGCTCATGCATCGCTCTTCTCTGCTGCGCATGTTGTCGATTGAGAACACGCTCCCGTGTGTGTATGTGTGTGTGAAGCAGTCGAGGGATAGCTGGTGTGTCTCGGTGGCACTTATGAATGGGAACAGAGAGTGAGACGGAAGTACAGAGGATGGCTGTGTTAGGGGAGACCCGCAGTTGGAGCCCCAAGCCGTGGGAGTTCAGGCGCTATAATTGTGACTTCCACCCCAAGTCTGAGGTAAATACAATTGCCTGCGCTGACTCGTTTTTTTCTTTGAAACGCACTCTGTTGGGGAGAATGCCGTGGTTATTTTATTTTTAGGTTAAGCTGTGAGACTGAAATTCATGTGTGTTTGGATCTGTAAAGTAGATGAATATTCTCCTCTTGTAGACTTTTTTACCCCCACCTGTCATTCTTGACAGATTCTGTTGGCTTTTAGGTGAGAATGGGATAAACGAAAGCTGGTCCTTTTGTTTTGTTCGTTTTGTACCTCCGGAAGGACTGTCGGTTCTTAACCCTCGGCTGAGGCAAGAGCCATATGTTCCTGTTGTTCTTGGCGTGACGTGTTATTTTCAATGTTTTTGAAACTCAACTTAACTGATGCTGGAGCAACAACACTTTACTAATCTGTATGCCAGGGGAAAGCTTTTTCTTTCTGCTTTCAGCAATGTTGTTTTCGAATGTCTTTAATTGCGTTTTTAGGATTCTGAACTTTCCTTGTGTCTTTAATCTACCTGTTGACTGCTGGCCAAATGCGGTTCTCGGTCACGGCGTGACATTTATCGCAGTTCATCCGCACCTTTTGATGTGACTCAACCCCTATTCCATATCTTCTCATAAACATTGAGCCTTTTGGCGAAGGACTGCAGAGAGCTGAACGAGGTGGCATATGTTTTAAGATCAGCCAGTCAAATGACTTCCTGCTGGAGGCTTTCAGATCAGGACCCCCTGCTCTACTGAAATAGATCAGTGCTCCTGCTCGTCTCCGAGACAGATGTGTCATCAATAGTGCCTCAACAAAAGCTCAATGGAAGACTGACTCAGAGCGATTTTCATGGAACAAGTGGTACTCTGATGAGCGCTGAACCAACCTCTCCGTCTCGTTTCAGACCCATGCGAGTGACGTGGGTTTGGACGTCACAGCCAGTGATGCTGTCCTCTCCACTTTATCATCATTCATCCTTGAGTGATCTAACGTGTCGATTTGCACCAGGTCTATTGAACGGTGGAGTCCTGCCTTGCCCTTCTTTGTTATGGGCTATCATTTTCAGAATTATTTAGTGTTTTTTCTTTGTAAGACTGAGTTATGAATTTGTGCTTACTTGATTTGGTCGGTTTCACATTTAATTACTTGGCAGACACATTACCAACAGAGCAATTTGGAGTACATATTTGGAGCTCATTATTCACTAAATTAGCAAGTGGTGCTTGCCCAGAACTCACTGCCATGTTGTTGGAGTGTTTGCCAGGAGGTTGTCGTCTAATCGCTAAAAACCCGTCCACCCATGTAGCGACTTCCTGCGTCACTAATTCATTGATTTTTCAGTGAGAGTGTGTGACTCGAACAACAGCAACCTCTGCCGACCAGATGTGGACATGTTCAGCTAGTTTGAGTTTTATCTTTAGGCCTCTTTCGCGAGTGACAAATAATAAGAGAGAAGAGCATTTTTGGTGTGTGAAAGTAGTAGAAAACAAGATGCGATGGTGATTTATTTGGTTAGTTATTGTTGCGTTTTTGTTAGGCTATCCAGTTGAACGCGCTAGATGTGGCACTGCTGCGTTGTTCATTCAAAACATTGCAGGAAGAGAGAATGTCAAATGTTAGCGCAATATGTTATCGCAATAACATAACACACGGCTTAATGTCAAAGCCGTAACCAAGCCGTTCACACAGAACACGTATTCTGTGCTGCTTTTCCATTTTTTTAAATGTAAACAAACTCTAGATGGACATCTTTTTTTAATAAAATAAATAAATATATACATTTCGAGACTTTGTGGGGCTTTTTTTTCTTCGCGTTCCACTATAACTCGTGTTTTTTAAACGCAAAAACCTCCTGTTATTTAATTGCTTTGAATAAACATTTTAACGATGTAACGATACACTCATGTCACGATTCCATATAAATCGTGATACTGAACTCACAAATATATATATATATATATATATATATAAAATAGGGCTATAAAACGATTAATCGTGATTAATCGCATCCAAAACAAAAGTTTGTGTTTACATAATATATGTTTGTGTTGTGTGTATAATTATTTTGTATATATAAATACACACACATGCATGTATTTAAGAAATATTTGCATATATTTATATATATATATATATATATATATATATATACAAAATTAATATTATACATAAATATAAATATTTTTATATATTTATAACACATTTATCCTTAAATATATACATGCAAATGTGTGTATTTATATATACTAAATAATTCTACACACTACATATATTATGTAAACACAAACTTTTATTTTGGATGTGATTAATCACGATTAATCGTTTCACAGCCCTAATATTAAGTAACAACATTAATACACAATTATTATTTTGTTATTGTTATTAAATGTATAAATACACATGCATCAATGTATACATTTCAGAAGTGTTATTTATAGATAATATATACATATATATATATATAATATAAATGATAAATAAATATACAGTATACATGCAAGACATGCAATATTTCTGAAATATATACATACGTGTGTGTGTGTGTGTGTGTGTGTGTGTATGTATATATATATATAAATATATATTATTAATATTTATCTATAAATAACACTTTTCTTAAATACATGTATGTGTGTGTATATGTTGTACAAACCCAAATGTTGGATTAAAAAATAGATAAATTTAACCCAACAGCTGGGTTTGTCCTAAATAGTTATTCACTGTACACACTTATATATTATGTAAACTTTTATTTTGGATCCAATTAATCGCGATTAAGAGCCCTAACGCGCACACACTCTACTTGTTCACGTAATCGCTTGGCCGGCTAGAAATGCACTTTACATATAAGAACAAACCCTCTAAAATTGAGTTGAATTGAATAACTGCTACGTCTTCTACTGCTTTGGATCCTACTAAAACTAAATGTGAATTGTTTTAAATTGTTTGCGCTTTCACTCTTGAGTACCAGAGGTTCCAGCGCATGCGCTTCAGATGATCAATGCAATCATTCTAATCGAAAGAAAACATGTCAAAATGACAGTTCCCAAACTGTAAATGGTTAGTTCATCAAAAAACGTAAATTCTGCCTTTACTCTCTCGTTTGGTTCTCGCACATTACTCATTGTAAATCTGTTCATCTCTTTATAAGACTTGGTTTTGGATGAAGCTACTCGATTGATTATTTTTTACGATGCCTTTTGACGTTTTTTTGGATTTTTACGTTTTAGAGGAATGGACTTAAGACTTTAAATGGAAGTACTGAAGCTCTGGGGTTACATAAAAAATGTCTTAATTTGTGTTTGAAAGTTGAACTAACATCTTATAGGTTTGAAACGACTTGAGTACATGATGGCTGAATGTAAATTTTCTGGGTGAATTATACCTTATAAATGCAGAAAGCTGAGCCTTGGATAAAACTAACAATTGCGGATATCGTTTACATCAATGATATTGCGATATCTATTGCAATATTTAAGTATTGTTACTACACCCCTAGTGGATTCACCTTAAGGTGTTTTGAGTGGTTGTGGCATGTGGCTTTAAAGTGAGACTCCACTTTTTTTTTTGGAAATAGGCTCATTTTACCACTCCCCCAGAGTTAAACAGTTGAGTTTTACCATTTTTGAATCCATTCAGCCGATTTTCTGACAAGAATATCAGTAACAGACAGTTTCTGGTGTCATTGACTTCCACAGTATATTTTTTTCCTACTATGGAAGTCAATGAGACCAGATACTGTCTGGTCACTGATATTCTTCTGAATATCAGAAAATTGGCTGAATGCATTTGAAAATGGTAAAACCAAACTGTTTTAACTCTGGGGGAGTTGTAAAATGAGCCTATTTCCAAAAAAAAGTGGAGTATCCCTTTAAGGATGTTGGTATGTTTATGGGGGTTGTATTTTTTTGTTGTTGTTTTGTGCAAAGAGCCCATCAACATGTTGTGTTTTGGTCCCAATATTACTCTTCTTGCTGTCTTATTTGGCCATTTCCATCATTTTATTGTCAATAATTGTCTAGAATGTTATGGAAGAATGTGAAATATGAGTGGGTAAAACTGAATGAAATTGGTTGTGCTGTTTCGCGATTCAAATTACTCTAAGCCACAGTCATTGATCGTAAAACTAGAGTAATATATATATATATACACACACACACACACTCCTGTTTTTCCACTCCTTTTTCTGGGAATCAGAGCCTTTTCGTCATGTCGGTAAACAGTGTTTCCACTTTCTGCCGCACTCAGAAGCATTTTCATCTATTTGCGTGTCAGTTATGTATAGCCACGCAAGTAAATGATGGTAGTAAAAGCTTGTTTTTGCCTGGCTGAATGATGGCCACTTTTATGCTACAAATATTAGCCTAGAATAACACTGAGCCGTGTGTATGTCTGTGCTGGCGTTAGGTGAGGTCAAGATGAGGGCATCAAGAAGTTCTGTCTTTTTAGATGTTGTTCATCGAGCCCTCACTGGTAACTTTTTACCAGTGTATATTTTGTATTTTACGGTATAAGGGAATGTGTTTAGCTAAGTGGTCTGAAATAGGCTGGTTTCCTCTAACAGTATCTTTCTTGCCTTCTTCAGGTAATCTTGGTGCAGGTAAACCCAGGAGAGGCCTTCACCATCCAGCGAGATGATGGTCAGTTTCAGTGTATCACAGGTAAGATTCAAGAAGTTCCTCTTGTGTTGAGTAGTATTACTGTGCAATTTAAGCCATAATTACATTAGTCTATGAACAGGTGGCATTTAATTTAGCCAAATCACAATTTCAGATGATTGCAATGACCACTCTGGGACTTCGTAATTGATTGCAGTATCTGTTAGTTCTCCTAATGGATTGGAGGGATTTCAGTGTTTTTTTTTCTTTCTTTTTAAGGCGTCGTAAATAACACACATCCTCAGGGTTCCCAAATGCCCCTTTACTGTTTAAATTATCCTGTAATTTATCCATTTAATCTAGTGTTGAGATTCACATGGAATGCAATTACTACAATTGTCAATCTCAATAGAGTGAAACCAAGTATGCCCTTTTAAAAAGACTTTATTGGGCCCCTGTCCCCAAAGTCCATAAACTAAAGGTCAAGTCTCAAGTTTTTGACCATCTCAAGTCTTTGAGGACCAAGTCTCAATCTTTTTTTCTGTTTTTGACAATAGTTTTTTCAGCTATTCAATTAGTAGTTGTAATGAACAGTGTTTAACATGAAAAGGACATGGAAATGTATACTTGTTGCAAGCAAACCTCTTGACAGCCGTGCAACTCTGTTCATTTATATAACAGCACTTTTCCAATGGGTGATGAATAGGCTACGTGCGCCTTTAAGATGCGTCACGCATTTATAAAATAATGCTGGCTTGGTGTGTGTGCTGCAGCCTAGTTTGAAATTGCAGTTATGAGTGAGTTAAGAATGAAAAGTGAAATGTTGTTTCATGTGGGAGAATATAATCAGAAATGCTCTACTTAAATGACTTGTTTTTCACAAGTCTTTGTCGTCAAGTCAAATCTCGAGTATTTTGTTCACGAGTCCAAGTCCGAGTGCGAATCGAGTCCAAGTCATAATTTACTCACCCCCATGTCATCCAAGATGTCCATGTCTTTCTTTCTTCAGTCGAAAAGAAATTAAGGTTTTTGATGAAAGTATTCCAGGATTTTTCTCCATATAATGGACTTCACTGGGACTAAATGACAGTTTCAGTGCAAACTGTTCAAAGGGCTTTAAATGATTCCAGACGATGAATAAGGGTCTTATCAAGCGAAGCGATTGCTCATTTAATAAATAAATAAAGTTTAAGTTTTATAAATTCAAATGGTCGCCTTGCTCTGTTCTGATGCGCGTTCGTGACTCTCCTGTTCGAACTCGTTTATCAAAGTGAACAAATCTTTTTTCGTGTCATTTGGTTCGTTCAACGAATGAAATGAACGAGTTGACTCGGGAAAAGATTCGTTCATTTTGATGAACCAGTTCGAACGGGAGAGTCGTCTGGAATCGTTTAAAGCCCTTTGAACAGTTTGCACTGAAACTCTCTTTTGGACCTTGAACCGTTTGGTTCCCATTGAAGTCCATTACATGAAGAAAAATCCTGGAATATTTTCATCAAAAAACTTAATTTCTTTTTGAATGAAGAAACAAAGACATGGACATCTTGGATGACATGGGGGTGAGTAAATTATCAGCTCTAGTTTTTTTTAAAAGTGAACTATTCCTTTAATTTCCAGTGGGAGTTGATTTGAGGAAACATGAGTAACCAACCCAATAAGGATGATCAATCTAATCTAACGTGATGCACTGCCCTATACCATTGGATTGCAATTAAGTTCGCACCACAAGGTGCAAAACAATCAAGCCATGTTTGCATGATTCATCTAAATTTCAATATGGCTTCATGTGATTAAATCGTCAAGGCTGCGATTTAATTAATTAAATGCATGTGCTGCATGTTTCAGAGTGAAGCGCGGCACTGTGTTTTATTACACAGCTCATGATTGGTTTTTAGTGTTTCATAGTGACTTGGTTTGCAGTCTCAATCTCAGTTAGCAACTCATAAGAAAAGTAAAATGGCTATCAGCATTTTACCCTGGGCTTCCTGTGCTTTTTCTGCCTTTATTTATTTAAAAAAATAATTATTATTTTATCAGAAAACTTTGCAGTTAGGTTTTTTTTATGTATTTAGAGTTACAGAATTTTTGTTGTTACTAGTCGTGACAGTCAGTAACATTGACATGTTTTGATTTCTTTTGATTTTTTTCTGTCATATCATATTCATCATATTTATTTAGCTGGTTAGCTCTTTGGCACTGTGAAATCTGATCATTTTGTTTTCAGTGAGGACAGACAAAGAACTTCCTTTAGTTGATGAGGTGCTAAAATACTGTCCGTTCTTTTCAAATGCTTTGTTTTGCTGACCTACACTTGTAAGAACCCCCACTGATCTTTCCACACGACTGGATCATGACTCCTAGTCATCCTCCAACACATCCTCATTCACTAAAAGAGCCATCCAGTGTTGGATATAATTGCCATATGTGTTGGAAGCTCAGTCACAACAGTCAGCGAGTGCTCGGTGGGTCTCGGCAGGGTTGCAATGAGACGTCTTACACCCCCTCTCGGTTTGCGAAGAGCTCTTTTTGTCTACAGCCATTGTGTGGGACGGTGCGAACAGGCTACGAACTGCCAACCTCCCTGATTGGCAGTTGCTGCAATAGGAAGAAGTGGAGTGTGACTGTAATTGAAAGATTACTGTGCCTTGGGAAGCTATTGATTAGGAAAAACAATAGCATCCAGCTCATTGTATGCGGTAAGCCTGATTGTTCCAACCCTAGCTCGCCTGATTAGCTCGGCAAGGATTTGAACTTGTGAAGCAGTCGGCTGCATCGAAATGAGATTGATGTTATCCGGCGTTAGCGTTTGACTGAAAACCCAAATGGATGTGGTAACCAATTTGTTCGGAAAGCTTAAGGGCGTCATTTTTTTTCCTTTCACAGTTACGGCTAGCACTTTGTTAGCTCGTCTATTATCGGAAGTGAACACTGAATGAAACAAAGTCAGGTGATCATCCAATCCATACGAAGATATGTTTAACAGAAGTGGAAAGATAACTTAAGCTAAGTGTGTTCTTTGTGGGCGGTGCTGCCCAGCGCAATGTGACTGAAGTCGTAACCCCTTAATGGAGTAGTTCACTTAAAAAAAAAAACTTTTGCTGATAATTTATTCACCCCCATGTCATCCAAGATGTCCATGTCATTCTTTCTTCAGTCGAAAACAAGTGAAACGATCGCTCGTTTAATAAATAAATAACAAAGTTTAAGTTTTATACGCTCAAATGTTCGTCTTGCTCTGTTCTGTGATGCGCGTTCGTGACTCTCCTGTTCAAACTAGTTTGTCAAAATGAACGAATCTTTTTTCTTGTCATTTGGTTGATTCAACGAACGAATTGACTCGGAAAAAGATTTGTTCATTTTGATACACAATGTGTATCTAATACACATTTTATTCCGATTCCGATGGTTTTCGGCTGATATCGCCACGAAAACGCCCCAAAAATTTAGAAAATTATGTTCTATTGAGTTCGACTAGATGGTTCCGACAAGCTCTGTACACCGAATCCGTTGAGATATCTGCGTTTTTCGCTTCACAGTCGCTTTGGGGGTAGCTTTTTACATCATTAAACATTTAGGCTATCATTTTTGACAGTTGTTATGATGATACACCATGGTTAACGTACACACTTGTGTTACGATTCAAAAACTTTATTGTTCATCAGATGAAACAAAGGCATTTCATGTAAGCCAAGGCAGCGAAAAGGCAAAAAATTGAAAAAATGTACATAAAAAAGCAATTTTCGCACAGTAACTTCAGCATTCGAATAGTATTGTTTTTTTAACATTCGAATTATGTTCGAATTTCGTAATTCGTTCCAACAGGCCTAGTGTAAATGCAGCCATTTTTTTCTTCCATATTGTGACGTGAATTTGACTTTAATGGATTTTTGAAATAATAAAGTGCGAGGCCTTGGTTCTATCCAACGGTTGTTGATTGGTGTTTGGCTTAAGTGTCCAGCAAAGTGAGTAAACATAGTAACGCGCCAAATTGCCTCTATGCACGAACCCTGCTGACGTGTGTTCGAACGAATCTCAATCAGCGTCTTTACTTCCGGAAGCGCGTTCTGCAGGCCAAGTGTATAGCGGCAAAACTGTAACAAAATCCGTTTTCTCAGAAACGGAGACAACGATTTTAGAAACGCTGATTCGCTAGTCGAATTTCGTACGATATGAGAGAATACTAACACTCAAAGTTGTTGATTTGGCTCGAAATATATAATTTAAATAACTTCTCTTTTTTACTCTTGTGTGACAGCTAACTGCCTCACAGTGTTGTTAACATCATTCACGTTAACCGCTGGACGTTTTTATAAACAGCAAGTGTAATTTGACACCATCTCCACCTATCGCAAAACCGGCTTCTGACCACAGACTGACGCAGCACCGGAAGTAAGTGGGCGTGCTGAGACAAATATGGAAGCGATCGTGCATAGAGCCTATTGGCTAGTTCGGGTGCTTGGCGGGTCTTAATTTCAAACCCTGGTTATGAGGTCAAAAAAGAAAGAAACTTAATCATGGATGAATCGTTCACGTTGCGCTCTGTAACATGAAATTGAAAAGTGGAGTGCATTTCAGGATAGTTTCAGGTAGATTTTTGAACAGTCTCTCTTTTTTAAGCAGTGAATTGGGACTGAGATGTCGCTCATGACTGCTTCATAGACAACATTTTTTTCTGAATATTGCTTTTTGAGGTTTAAACGCACCAATCACCAGTAATTGTAATTGCATGGAAAGGTGCGATAAGTAAAAATGTCTTATGTCGAAGGACTCACTATGTCCTCACTGTAATGCAGTGTCTTTTTGCTTTATTGAACTAAACATTGTTTTTCAAAGAAGCCAAGCGTCACTGATAAGCCGTAGCAGTAAATTAGGCAATTTGAATGTGCGTCTCAGTCTTCCTGTTGACACGTGCCGAGGTCTTTGTGGGACAAAGAAGCCCTTCTCTTTCAAAAAGGGGGGCAAGAGTTGCTAAATTTAGATGTGAGCTTCACCTCTCTGAGAGGAAGGAGCTGATGAGGAAGAGTAACGTGCCGGAGAGCGCACTGGTCTGTCACTGGGAGCTGTTGTCTGTCAGTGACGTGAATGGAGTGATGACTCACCGTTGCGGGAGCCGAGGGAAGAGCGTGTGTGTGTGTGTGTTTAACCCCTAACCTTAGAGTGAGCCGGAGGTAATGCTAAAATCCGCAGGATAAACCAGAGGGAACTGGTTTGTCCCTCTCTTCCTGATTTCTTTTTCAGTACAGATGGTTGTTTGTTCTATTTCTGAATTCATTCATGTGTTTTCAGTAGCTGGAACTACATGAATACCATATGCACACTATGGAGCTTCATTACTGTCTGATTAATTTGAGGAAGCAGCCTTGTGAGGGGAAGAGAGAACTTAATTTAAGGCATCCCAGACTGCCGGGGGTTGGCCGTGTTGGAGGAGAATTACATCAGAGGGGGGAAACAAAACACAGCCTTTTAACATCCTGCCGTTGACGCGTCTTTGACGTTCACCGCCCTAGATGCGGTCATTGACGGTCCCTCACGTTGATTGTGTTTTCATTACTCGTGTAGGATGTTGGACAAGAGTACCACCTTACTGACATTCCTCTGTTGTCCAGACAGCAGTCTTGTAATAGTTTTTTCCTTCACCACCTCTTTCCTATTTGAATGGTCTTTTCTAAGCGGCCAAACTTGAAGCAAGTCTCAGATTGCCTTTGACAGTTTGCTTATTGAAGGAACATGTATGATTGTGTCTTGAAGAACTGGCGTGCATCTGTTTGGCTGTTTGTTCAGATGTTCTGTAGGCTCACTCGTTCAGCTTAAAGCGATACTTCAGGACTTAGGATTAAGCTTTGTATTAGTAGAAAACCTGTAGTATTTTCGAAATACCATGCTTTCCACCCTCATATCCCCCTGAGACGAGAGATTTATGTATTTTTTTTTTTTTTTTGTCTGGAAATAGTCATTTTGCATCATCGGAGGATTTAGTAGTAGTAGGGTCTGTCCCGCATGTTCTCAAACCCGCCCATAGAGAGCGATCTCACTCACAGAATGAACACATAGTGTCGGCCATCTTTTTTGGGAAGCTAAGCTAGCAGGCTCTTGTTCTGTGGAGAAAGCTGAGTAGTAGGGGTTACCATCCTGTTTATCCGGACATGTCCGGCCGTCGATGTCCGGTATTCAACTTTTACTTTCTGGAGTCGACATTCATTGTTCACATTCACAGCTTTTGTTTCAATCTAACTGAATGCATTCCAATTTGAGAACCTGAACGCTAATGAACGCTAAACAAGTGATCGGTTGATGTGCGTTTTAACATTGGTAAGAAAATTTCCGCTCCTCCGTGAGCGATACGAGACCGGTGCGTCTCACAGGTGTCGCTCATCGGTAATCACCCGACCGGCCTCGCGTCATTCTCCTAAAATCGTCCTGCGCGCCACAGTAAACATGACGAATGGCGACTTAGAACGCAAAAGCCAAATTTCGAACATTTTGGGCATCTCGAAACACATTTTCAGGCAGACTGATCACAGAGACTCACTAGTAGCCTAGACTTGTTGTTTAACGACTGCGCTTTGTTACCGGTAGGCGTGGCCTCCTAGGGCAGCAAAGCAAGTGTATTCTGGGAGTTGTTGTCTTTCATCCACATAAGCCAAAAATACATTTTCTGGCTTTTTTCAGCCTAGAAAGCTCCAAATTCAACATTAATTTCACTTTTCTTCAACATGAATGACCCATTTTAATTCACATTCATTCTTCCAGAGGTGAAGTATCCCTTTAAGCGCGTATCGGCGCACATGTGACTTTCTCACTTTGTTTTGGGGAAATGGTGGTTTGCCTATTTATAAGTATAAATCTTCAATCTCAGAGGGGTTTGCCTTTTATAAGTATAAATATTCAAAATTAACTTTTATTCTGAGTTTGACTTCCTTAATTGTTTCCTTTTATTTGGCATTATAATGTGTGTATGCATTTTCATGCATTGGAGCCATAAGTATTGTGCAAAACGTCTTTCTTCCTCAGAGAGATTGGGGTAGCCACAAAATAACTGAGTTCTTTTCTGCACTGTTCACATTTCTGAGTTAGGTTCTTATAAAAAATAGTCCGCAAAAGATTTCCTATAGCATTACACTCAAGATATACTCTTCTATAGACTTGTCCTGAGCCCTATCTACAGTCCACAAAACCACTGAAACATTTTTTTTCAACTTTTTTTTTAGCTTATCACTAAGGGTTTTCACAGCCTAAGTGGTTTTGTGCAACGGCTTCAGAATGTCAAGTTGAACTCTTTTGGCTCTTGCTAGTAAGCGGAATATCTTAGTGTTCATAGAGCAAGACCCTCTATCAACACTCGAATAATATTGTAGGGGTGAGTTGACTTTATTCCCTCCATGACTTCAATGTTCTTTCATCCTCTTCCGCTCGCCTTGAGTACTTGTTTTGCGTTGACATTGTTTGCGATGGGCCACATCTGGCACTCCATGTATTCCCAGTCTGACATTCAGACATCTAAGTGCAGACAGTCACGGCCTGATCACATACGCCAGGTGACCTCACGCACTTGACTCACTGTATACTTGTGCATCACCTGCCTTTTAGTAGGTTTTTTGTTGATTTTTGCTTGCAATGTTTTGCCAGATCAGAGTAGCCATTGTAGAAGCTGTCACGTTGTCGTCAGATACAGGGCAAAGCAGCTCAGATTTTGGTTTGTGGAAGACTGCGCAAGATACCGCCAACTTATATGTCCAAAATGCTGACACTTCTCTGTTAATCAACTGGTTTCTTGGAAAATATTTGCTCTCCAAGCTATATGAACAGTCATAAAACCTACCTTTGTAGGTTTTGTTAAATTGTGGCTTGTTAATACGATGGTTTTTGAGATTGGTAATATAATATATTTTTAAGAAATGCGACGTACAAACACAGATGCGCTGCACAGTTAGACTCTCTAAAATCTCGAGTCCCACAGAGAAGGAAATTTATAGTTGAATGAAGTTGATATTTTTGTTTTGGTTTTTTGTGCACAAAAAGTGTCTGTTGATAAACTTAAAGAGAGCCACTGTAGCCACTTCGACTATTTGAATGATTTCTTTACCTTTTGGGCCGGCAAGTTTCAATCGCTTAGAGGCCTATGGAGGATTGATCCAGCTTTCATATTTAATCAAATGTACATAAATTTGTGTTCCGAAGATTAACGAAAGTCTTACAGGGTTGGAACAACAATATTGTGAGGAAATACCGACAGAATTTATGTTTTGGGGTGAACTAACCCTTTAAGCATGAAAACATGCTAGTACACCCCAAAAACAAGACTTCGTAAAAGGGCATAATGGGACCCCTTTAAAGGTTTTAGTAACACTATAATTTTTAAAGGGATACTCCACTTTTTTGGGGAATAGGCTCATTTTACATCTTACAACAATAGGAAAAAAAATATGCTATGGAAGTCAATGAGACCAGAAACTCTTTGGTTACTTCTTCTAAATAACAGAAAATCGGCTGAATTGATTCGAAAACGGTAAAAACTCAACGGTTTAACTCTGGGAGAGTTGTAAAATGAGCCTATTTTCTAAAAAAGTGGAGTATCCCTTTAACAGCTTAAATGACTATAGTAAGACTGAACATTCAAACAGACTAGTGTCAAAATATTCGGTATTTCGGTACTAAGTCGGTACTAAAAAATTTAAACATCACGGTACCAAATCCCAGTGGTACCAAATACCCAGTCAAACCGGGTATCACGGCAACCCGTCAAAATAAAAGTATGTTTTAACTTAAAGATATTGACATAGATATTTATTTTAGGCTACTCTACAATATATTTAACTATGTCTCCATTCATTAAAAATACTACTACTACTAATAATAATGTGGTATCACATTTGGTATGAGTAACGACTACTGGAATTTTGATACCCTGACATAGCTAAAACAGACTGTGTGGTAGAGCATTCATGTTTATGGTTGTGTCTGCTGTCTGGTATGTGCACTGGCACAGACATCCGCTGGGTTATGTGTTTTGGGAGGCATTATGTGTGTTTGAGTGTGTGGGTGGGAATATTCCCTGCGAGTGGACATTTTCAATGAGTGCATTTATATGGAGTTACTCAGCGAAGCAACTCTTGATTACGACTGAAGCCAGCGGTGAGCTCTCAGTACTGACCAGATCCATTCACCCATCCAAGAGAAGCCCTTACTAATGTCACCATGTGCAGCTTTATTCCATCGCCAATGAACTGTACGTAGAGCTCTTCTCTCTCCCACGATACACAAAAAGGCAAGTCACTCATTTGAAACTAAACTGAACTAAAGGTTAACATTAAGTTCATGTTAATCTTTGTTTCACCCTTATTTGAGACTAAACAAAATGATAGTTTACCTTCAGGTCGACATCAAAGAGCGTGTTGGTCTGAATGTGCTTTTCACACAGAGAAGGTAAAGCACTTGGGATGCATCTGAATAAAATACCTGAATTTGAATTGATTTGAGTTCAAATTATTGTATAAATTGAAATTTAAGGGATACCACGCCTGAATCTCTTATAGCAGAAAATTAGTAGACTGGAACAGCGGATAATTATAGTTAAATGTCAGTCATAGAAAAATATTTGACCACACAGGAGAACGCAATTGACCAATGAGAATCAAGTACCCTAGAGAGGTGTGTAATAAGGGTGTTTTTCAAAAAACAACACGATTCACTATTAAATAGAGCTAGACCGATATATCGGCAGACCGTTATTATCGGCCGATATTAGGCATTTTCCAAACTATCGGTATCGGCAGTGATAATGGCTGATAAATGAATATTTAAAAAATAAAATAAAAACGGACGAAACACGCTTGAACCATGTCATGAGTGTTGGAGTTGTACAGTTTGTCCACCAGAGGGCACTCAGTCATCAGTCTGTTCTGTTGTGACAATAAAATAAACAAGTTTCTTTATAAAATGCATTATCGTATTATTTTAGTCAAAACTCATATCTGTTAATTTTTTTTGTTGCGGGTTTTGGAAGAAAAAAATCGGTCGATATATCGGAATATCGGATTTTAAAACCAACAAATATTTGTATCTGGATCGGCCTTCAAAATCGGTTATCGGTTGGGCTCTACTATTACATAAATGCTTTGTTTATAACGAGGAGGACTTTATAAGCTATGAAATTTGCGGGATGTTTTAATGTAACTAAGACCCCTTATATTTCAAAGGCAATCTTTTTTTTTTTTTAGAAACAGGCATTTATAAAATTATATGGGACCACTTTTCATTGCATGTCATGCTTTAAATTAGGCTCAAACCCCTCCCCTCTGCAATCCACTAGAAGCTCACATTCGTTTTTATCAAAATCCCATCAACAAATAATGGATAGGACCAAGTCCCATTCTGCTTTTCTATAATCTGTTTCACTCATATTTGTCATCAAACGGAAGAAAATATCATCGAGATCTTCGTAAAGGAGCCGTATGTAAGATTGTGGCCAAAACTGGTACTGCAATCACTTTCAAATTACTGTAGAGTGGTGTATCCCCTTCCCCTCCACCTTGACTCAGGGTTGCCAGATAGGATCCAACATTTTTTTTTTATCCGACACATTTGTATCTGCACTATTGCAGCTGTGGTAACTAGAGCACCCTGGCAACCCAAATGCCGTAACACTACTGACTCCGTGATTGGTAGATCGGTGGAGGGTGGCACATCAAACATGACATCAACATCAGTTGAGGCCTGCAACTTCACTTTTTAAATGACAATATCCTGGCCGGACTACTGTTGTCAGTGATATAAGTATTTGAAATGAACATGATTTCTTAATGTCTAGTGACATATCATGGAATTTATGATTAATTGAAATAAATTTCTTACATACAGCTCCTTTAAATTTCATTGTAACTGTAAACTATCATTATCAGGCGTTCAGTGGGCCTCATTCATGAAGCGCAAAAACAAATCTCTATAAACTGATTTTAAGTCATTCATGCAGTAGATTGAATGAGACTCTTTACGCAACAATGGTTTTATGAACATTTTGAAGAGGTTTTGCTCGGGATTCATGAATGAATGGGTTTGCATTTTGTATACGTGGGGTCTCTGCAGAAAGATGTGTCACAACATATATTCATTTTATGAATTCGCTCTCCCGTACGCGCTTCATTCACTGCATCTGCAGTCCATAGGTTTTTGGAATGAATGAGTCGATGACTCATCCCACTTTGCTGAAGCCTTTAGGGATAGAGAGAGAGAGAGAGAGAGAGAGAGAGAAAGAGAGAAAGAGAGAAAGAGAGAGGGGAGAAAGATCCAAGTATGTTTTGGTTTATTTGATGACAAGGCTTCAACAATTAGATGGGTACGGGGTTCAACAAGCTTAATCAATACTCTTGTTTTACATCCCACTTGCATGCACACCATTGCATGCCATGTTGTCTTTGCATATCTCTTGGGGTGGTTAAAACAGATTCCATGCACTGATAAATCTGTGTGGGCTTTCTAATTTAGACGAGGGATTTATCATACCCCATTGAATACTGTCCAAGGAATGAGGACGAAGCATATTATCCCAGTAAGCTTGACTTCCCCCAACCTTTCCTTCTATTGCGTTATTCTTTGAAGCATCACGAGAGGAGACAGTGGGAGGCTCGCCAAATCGAGTTTCTTCTGTTCTATAACCACGCTGTGGTCTTTTTCCTCCCTCGGTGCGTGTAGACGGACGTCACTCAGTCCGTCGGGGCGTGACGGATGCTTGTTACACAGCTGTGAAGGATGCAAATAAAACATTTAGCATTCAAAAAAGGACTCCATATTGCACAGGAGGGGGTTGGTCATTGAAGTATAACTTGTACTTTGGTAATCCTTCTATCTGTTCACCCGACCTGCAAGTCACCTTCCCTGAACGCTGTCAGCCAACGCTAGTGACTCTCTAATCCGCTAATGGTACGCTGTAGGACCCTCTCAACCGGTGACAAAGTGCTAAGAGGATAGAGCCTCCATTACACCTGAAGAAAGAAAGAAAGTAAATTAGTTAGAACTAATCAGACAACAGATAATCAGCAATGCCAGTATAGAGCTGGGTTAACATTTTTGTAATTAGCAATTAGCCCAGACGAGGGGTTGGTGGAACTGTGTTTGATTTGATAATTTCCGGGGCCAGTGTAATTAGACCCGGAATGTGAGACACGTTCCCAGTGTTTTAGGTTGGATTAGCTGCAATTTAAAGGGTATATTTGCATGACAACGAAATGCTAAAACCTGAGTTTTTCCTTTGAGTTTTTCACTGATGACACCATTGTCAAAACGTTTCTGTTGTTTACTTGGAGATTGTAAAAATTTGTAGTTCTGAAATCGTTTTTAAAAGTTTGCGTTTTCAGGCACCTAAAACACCGAAGCACAGAGGTTATGACGTCACATTTTAGGACAACTCAAAAGTTGGCGGCGCATGGGTTCCCTCAATCCAAAAGCTAAGCATTTTCCCCATGACTTGGAAAATTGCAAAAAAAAAAAAAAAGATCTGTGTTCAACAAAGAGTTTTGACCCTTGCACGTTTTGTCTATCAAGATAATCTTTACAAGTTAATCCAAAATGTATACATTTTGAAGATATATATCAAGTTTAAAAAACCACAAGCAGGTTACAACTGGTGTATTTTATGTCATAGATCAAAACATGAACATATTTAGAGGCTTAACCACAGACCTTATATAAGGCGATTTAGCAAAGACCCATTCTTTGTATTCTTGAGTCTATAAGGTAACAGTAATATAAGAAGATGACTATAAGAAGATAAGATTGTTTGAAATGGGTTTGGCTAAAAGAAAAAAATTGGTTTCGTCTATAGGCTAGCCTACTAGGTAGGCTTCTCATAAGCTGCGTTTCCACCGCAGGAACTTTCCCCAGGAACTAGAAACTTTGGGGTGGTACTCGCTGTGTTTACACCGCAGGAACCAGGGTCTAAATGAAGTTCAGGGTAAAAATTTCCCCCCCAGAAAGTACCTGCTGGCGAGGTGGTACTTTTTCAGAGTTCAGGAACTTTCGGGGTGGGACTTGTTCACTGAACATTCTGATTGTTTCTTACCACGCTATTCTTTCTGCCCGATGGCGCGCGTTCGTCCCATTCATCTCACGGTCAATGTCCGCTGATAACAAACGTTTACTTTTATATCTAGCATTACGAGCTTTCTGAATACGCTTTGGGTGCTCGTCTCTTTTCTGCCGTTTTGTTAATTACCTCGTTAGGAAACCAATCGCTTGAATCTCCTCCACACAAAACTCAAAACAAACGCGCAGGCTAGTACGTGGTGTAAACGCAGTAAGCAAGCGGTCTGGGGAAAAAAAGTTCCTGTGAAAAAAGCTCCTGGGACAAATAGTTCCTGGTAATTGCGGTGGAAACGTGGCTATATATTGACCAGTGTTGGGGAAGTTACTTTTAAAAAGTAGTGTTTGCTCGTTATTCGTTACTTTTTAAAAAAGTAATCCGTTACTTTACTTAGTTACCACCTTTGGAAAGTAACTTTTTACGTTACTCGTTACTTTTACGTTACAAAAGTATACTTTTATGTTCCTTGAATCGCGTCTTGATAGCCTAGAAGGACGAAATAATATAGAAGACAAGCTTTTTCAGAAATGCCTCTCTATAGCACGCATTGTGTATTATCGTGCAATTTATACGTGAAAATGAGTTTTCACTTACGCAGTTCATTTGCGTGTACACACGACACGAACCCCACACCACAAATTCTACCCAAACCTATAATACACACGCACCCCAAACCACTACTAAACTAACCAATGCGTAAGTGTGATCGGGTTGACATGACTCACTCTATCAAGGGAGAAGAAAAAAATGATATTTTGAGAAAAAAAAATATATAGCCTAGCCTATATTTTGTTTAAAAGTACACATTTCAAGCTATATGAAGAGCTCTTTTCCAAAACGCGATAAACGGCTTTTTTTTTTTTAAATGAGTTTGTCATGTCATTCTGCTGTGGACAGAACCCTTTCGCTGCTCCATCAAAGTTTCATGCCAAATCGCTATATTTCCTTGTTTAAAATGTACTGCAAGATTCTTTCCAAAACGCGATAAGCGCCAGCTGTTTTTAGCCAAAACGCGATAAATCCTCGAATTCGATGAGCGTTCGCAATCCAGCACGGCGGCACTCTGAACAGAGGTTTGTTTATGTTCATTCATTCCTCAAAATCAGTCCTAGTTTTCTAGTAGACTAGAAGTAGATCATTTAAGCCACTTGTCTAATCAGTGTTCACATATATTGATTTAATTAAATTATGGGAGAGAAACCATGAGTGTATTTAATTGCCTATTCCGCATCTCGCATGCATAAAGCTTGCCACAAAGAACCGGCAAAAGTAATGATTATGCATGAAACATTTTAATTGTTTATTAATAAACTAGTGTTTTCTGTCAGTGTCAGCAGCAAAGACAAAGTTGATGATGCTTAGGCTACTTATCTTGCCATCTTCGCAGTAAACGCGTATGCCGCGTACTTCGAATTAGCCTACATACGCAGAGAGTTGCCAATTTATTTTCGTTTTTAATTGTTTTGTTTAAAATTATACATTTAAAGCTTTCTGTAGCTTAGTTCTCAGGTGTGTGAGGCAACTAGCATCGTGGTGTTTCGGTTCATAATATGAGACGCGCTCCGGTTCACCTGCGTGTGTCCTGATTATAGGCTATTGTCTAATATTTGCTTTTAATCCAGTCAATTTGTTGATGAAACATTTATTAAAATGAATATACAATTTATATCAAACGAAATTTACAAGCTTTCTACAAAACAAAACTTAATAAGTGGTCAAAATCGTGTTTGACCCACTCCAAATATTTTCCGATATTGGGCAGCTTTTGAATTTTGATCCTATCTTACTCATCTCATGCGGTTCCCTTTTCATAGCCTACTCAACGTAGATGAAATAATAAAAATAAGTAACGTAATATTATTAAACACAAAAGTGAAACCTATAGCCTATATTTATTTTATTTATTTTTTTACTTATCCTATATTTAAGCGTCACTGCTTTGCTCACATGTGTGCATGTGCTGGAGGGGCGCCCATCCCTTTTTTGAATATGTCGTTATCATTATTGATAAATTTTTAATAATTCGTTTTTTCATGCATATGTTGTATTTGTTTGAGGTTTGACACTTTACTAAAATGACTTTACTAAAAATGATTAAAAAAAATGGATGGATTTATAGCGTTTTGAAAAAAAATTAACTTTTAATTTATCATTAACAATATTGTTGTTTGATTTAATAATCATTGTTAAAAATGTTCAGACTGAACAAATAAAACATTTTAACAGTTACATGATACATCCCTCAAAAGTTACCGTTGGCTGCTTCTCGCTTGCCATGATTGCTCTGCTGCAGCCTCTGTCCGTTGCTACCGTGTGGAGCTTGTGAGTATTGCGCGCGCAAGCGCTCAGCTGGGAAAAAAGTGTCGCTGTCAAATTTTTCCATGGGGAAAGTAACGTTGCGCCGAATTTAAAAAGAAACTTCATTTCGTTACCAAATTTTTAGTAGTAACGCGTTACACTACTTTTTACCCGAAAAAGTAGTTACGTTACTGTAACGCGTTACTTTGTAACGCGTTACACACAACACTGATATTGACTGGGTTAAATAGAATTGCCTATTAAAAAGAGACTAAAATACAATTTTCATTGACTAAAACTAGACTGTCTTTCGTCGACTAAAACTAGACTAAAATGACATCCGTTTTCGTCGACTAAAACTAGACTAGACTAAATAGATTATGAACGTGACTAAAATAACAAAAACTAAAATGTCAGCTTGACACAAAGACTAGACTAAAACTAAAATTAAAACAGGCCGCCAAAAACAACACTAGTTGCAACGTACAGTACAGCGATTGAGCGACATCTAGTAGAGATTTTTGGAGTTCCTCAAGCTTCTTTCATCAGTACTCAGCTTTATGAACGTTTGACTGTTTGCTTGTGCTCTTTCATCACCATGACCCAATGAAGACCATTGCATTTTCTTGAATTCAGGATTGAAGAGCCGATCTGGGGTGCGTTTCCCGAAAGCATCGTTAGCCAACTATGGTCGCAAGTTGGTCGCAATTTCCATTGAACTCTATTGGAAAACGACGAAACTTGCGACCATAGTTGGCTAACAATGCTTTCGGGAAACGCACCCCTGTTAGATATGTATCTCTCAAGTTCAGAAACTAGAACTAAGAAATGGCATTGGGACCATCTGTCCGGACTCCGGAGTTGCTGAAGCCTAGTGTTCCTATTCATCTTATTGGATTTCAGATGAGCGTTTGGATCATTTACTGAACATCCTGAATGTCCAGAGATATCCGCACAAGGTTTGTGTTTGCCGTCAGCAGATCTCGGTGTTGTCTGCTTTCGTTGCCAATCCACGAGTTGCTGAAGCGATAGTTTCTTGTTAAACTTCTCAGTTGTGTTTGTGTCTGAGGGAGAAGATTGAACGGCTGTTTATTCTCAGAACAGAACTGCCTGTTTGTTTGGAGTTATTCTTGGCTCGGTGCGTGTGTGTTTTTCTCGTCCTCTACGTGTTTGTTGATGTTTCCTCTGGAAGGCTGGCACTGGGGGTCCACGTCAGCAGAACGGCAGACCGCCCATGCTCTTCAGGATCTGGAACGAGAGAGAAAGAGGGAGAGGGGGATGTGGCCTTTTGTGTCTGATCTCTGTCTGTGCCTGTGCGTCAGTCGGATGTAAAAGTGTGGGTGTCTCTTTTTTCCCCCCTTCCTAGCCCATCCCCCTTTTTCAGCACCCATCCCATCCTCCTTTCACCGTTACAACCCATTCATCCTCTTACCTTTCTAGCCGTCCCGTTTTTGTGTACTTCATTCATTCTTTCACACTTGTTGTCTTGGCTTGCCGCAGACAGATGCGACATTAGCATCTTCCCCCGCCACCAAACCATATCAGAAATCGATCGTCTTACTCGGGAGGCTCTCTGATGTAGAATTGGATCAGGTTCCTCCCACGCTCAGGGTTTTTTGCATCTGAGGTGACCCGAGTCATTAGTCATCAATTAGTCTGCTTGAGTCTCTCCTAAAACGGGCTTCAAAGCCAGCACAGCACTCCACATCAAAGTAAAGAGCTAATAGTCCTCTATGCTCTTTGTAGTACTACAAGGCTTGTTATAAGACAGGCTAATGATTTTAATAGGATGTATGAGTAGTGCTGTTGTTGTTTTTTAAATATTAGCATCAGTAGTCAACCAAAAGCGTGTTTTAATGGCTCCTCTATTGAGCGGCCCTATGCGGCGTTGGCTCAACACGAGGTTGAAGCGAGGCTGTTCGTCTGACTTGCCTTTGAGAAACAGGTTGTAAGTTTAGGAAGTTTTCGTCGATGAGAACAGAACATTGCGCTTCATTTTTTGGCGAATTTATGACTCTTGAGTTGGTTATTGAATCAAAACCGTACCGTAAACCAGGGATGGAAATTAACTTTTTTGTCCACCGGCCACTGGCTGGTGGATTTCAAAATCTACCAGCCACTCAATGTTTTTACCAGCCACTTTCTTGTTTTTAACCGACAATGCGTAACTGCATGTGAAAATTAATACTACAAGAAGATCTACAATACTACTTAACCAGTTTATTTAATCTCAAGAGTCTAAGAAATACTGACATTTTCTCTATCTGTCCTATACACACACAAACCATGAACTGATATTAGTTCTTGTTAAAACACACTAGACATGAAAAATCTGTGCATTTTGGGCACTTTTTGTGTGAAATCATATTTATTTTTGTGTCCATCAAAGTGTGCTTTCACTTTTAATTAAGCATGAACAGTGATCTGGCCCATTACCTGTTCACCGATGTAGACAGTGACGCATTTCAGGCGGCTTTTTATTTCTCATCATAAATATATCTAGTATTAAAGCTAGGGGCTAGGAATCAATGCTTCTTTGCTAATACTTCCTCGTCATCGTGGAGAGCGCAGTTCGCACCGCTTTCTCCTTTCCACAAGCGCGTGCTTTCCCGTGGCGTCTGTCGTTGTTATGCAACAATGAACTTGCGCGCCTCTAAAATCGAGCGCGCCGCGTCGCTTTTATGAGCTAATAGGCTCTATGCACGAACCCTGCTGACGTGTGTTCGAACGAATCTCAGTCAGCGTCTTTACTTCCGGAACCGCGTTCTGCAGGCCAAGTGTATAGGCGGCAAAACTGTAATAAAATCCGTTTTCTCAGAATCGGAGACAACGATTTTAGAAACGCTGATTAGCTAGTCGAATTTCGTACGATATGAGAGAATACTAACACTCAAAGTTGTTGATTTGACTCGAAATGTATAATTTAAATAACTTCTCTTTTTTACTCTTGCGTGACAGCTAACTGCCTCACAGTGTTGTTAACATCATTCACGTTAACCGGAGGACGTTTTTATAAACAGCGAGTGTAATTTGACACTATCTCCACCTAACGCAAAACCGGCTTATGACCATAGACTGGCGCAGCACCGGAAGTGAGTGGGCGTGCTGAGACAAATATGGAAGCGATCGTGCATAGAGCCTATAGTAGCTAGATGCGGAAATAGCACGCGGGTATATGTTTACGCGGCTAGCTCCTACTACACAAGAGAGCTTTTCTTCCTTTATCGAGCGTCGACGGAAGAAACGCGCGGGTGTTGAAGGCGTGCCTCCTCTTAAAGTGTCCACCGTCCGGGTGAAACAGTATGCTACTACAGTATGCTATTTTTATTTACCCGCCACGGTGGCTGGTAGGTGAAGTGAATTTACCCGCCACAACACAAAATCACCCGCATTTGGCTGGTGGCGGGTGCTAATTTCCATCCCTGCCGTAAACTGTTGCCTAGATGATTTCTGAATAGAGATATTTTTTAGTAAATCAAGCACATACAGCATGACCAATGAAGACCAACTTGGGAATGGAATACAATTATTTAACAATAAATTGTGAGGGAAATCAGTGGTTGAAATCAGACTGGTTGTTTACCACATTTTGGCTTTTTATTCCCTGTAGTCAATAATATTATCTCTTAAAGGATAACTTCGCCGCAAAATGAACCTTTGGTCTAATTACACATTGGTACATAGTCAACCGTTCTCTGAGATTTGTTTTCATGATAATCGAATGTAAAGAGTTTTATCTCTAAAAACTGTTTCACTTATAACGCTAGTATATGGGGCGTAGAGTAATAAAAATATAATTGCTAGTTTATACCACAAACAAGGCTCAAAATAGCCCAAAACTAACACGGTAGCTTAATCAGGGTCCCTAAAAGCAAACCGAAGCGTTGAGAACATTGTAAGTTTACAGACCATTTAATAAGAAGATATTTTATAAAGACAGTTCACTTTGTGTATACAGACAGGAGCTAACTTTGGAAAACAGTCTCGAGCAGTCGAACCACTAAGTGAACAAGTTCGGCGTTCATGGTTCGACTGTGCGAGCTAATAACAGCCCAAATTTTAAAAATAGCCCAAATATAGCTAAAAATAGCCCAAATATACAGACAGGAGCTAACTTTCGAAAACAGTCTCGAGCAGTCGAACCACGAAGTGAACGAGTTCGGCGTTCGTGGTTCGACTGCGCGAGCTAAAAATAGCCCAAATTTTAAAAATAGCCCAAATATAGCTAAAAATAGCCCAAATATACAGACAGGAGCTAACTTTGGAAAACAGTCTCGAGCAGTCGAACCACGAAGTGAACGAGTTCGGCGTTCGTGGTTCGACTGCGCGAGCTAAAAATAGCCCAAATTTTAAAAATAGGCCAAATATAGTTAAAAATAGCCCAAATATACAGACAGGAGCTAACTTTGGAAAACAGTCTCGAGCAGTCGAACCACGAAGTGAACCAGTTCGGCGTTCGTGGTTCGACTGCGCGAGCTAAAAATAGCCTAAATTTTAAAAATAGCCCAAATATACAGACAGTAGCTAACTTTGGAAAACAGTCTCGAGCAGTGGAACCACAAAGTGAACGAGTTCGGCGTTCGTGGTTAGACTGCGCGAGCTAAAAATAGCCCAAATTTTAAAAATAGCCCAAATATAGCTAAAAATAGCCCAAATATACAGACAGGAGCTAACTTTGGAAAACAGTCTCGAGCAGTCGAACCACGAAGTGAACGAGTTCGGCGTTCGTGGTTCGATTGCGCGAGATCATATTATTTTAGTTAAAACTCGTAAATAACTACAATTAACGTGTTATGTTAGGGAAATCTGTTAATGTTTTGTTGCGCATTTCTGAAATAAAAAGATTTAAAAAAATATCGGCCGATGTATCGGAATATCGGATTTTAAAACCAACAAATATTTGTATCGGTATCGGCCTTCAAAATCCTTTATCGGTTAGGCTCTAGCCTCCACTCACTCACACTAGCTCAGGGATCAACTCGTTGATGATCACATGATCTGATTGGTTACAAGGTAGTGTGTGACGTCAGAAAAAAACAGCGATTTCAAACCGTGTTTTTGAGACTCTCTTTGGTCCACTGCAGTTTTGAGGAGAAAATACTCAGCAATGGTGTGGTGTTGACTCTCTTAAAAGGATACTCCACTTTTTTTGGAAATAGGCTCATTTTACAACTCCCCCAGAGTTAAACAGTTGAGTTTTACCGTTTTCAAATCCATTCAGCTGTTTTTCTGTTATTTGTAAGAATATCAGTAACCAGACAGTTTCTGGTCTCATTGACTTCCATAGTAGGAAAAAAATATACTATGGAAGTCGATGAGACCAGAAACTGTCTGGTTACTGATATTCTTCTAAATATCAGAAAATCAGCTGAATGGATCAGAAAACGGTAAAACCCAACTGTTTAACTCTGGGGGAGTTGTAAAATGAGCCTATTTCTAAAAAAAGTGGAGTATCCCTTTAAACCATTTTAAAAACACCACATAGACACATAAAAAAAACATTTTAAAGCTTGAGTTTTACCACAGGGGGACTTTAATATAATATAAACAATCCATTAAGTGAACATAATCATTAATTTGAATGATTCCTGTCCCAGCTTTTGTCAATTTGTTGAAACTTTGCTATGTAGACATTTTTTTTTCTTTAAAATCCAAGCAAATTCTTGTTTTCCCAGGATGCAACTGCAGACAGTTAACGTCAAATAAAATGCAAGAGTTATTCTGATCGGGAAATCAGACATTTCTGTTTTAACCATGTCACCAATCACGTACACACTCATTTACACACCGAGACCCACTTTGACGCTGATTATAGAGCAGCGAAGGCTTACGCGCGCCATAATTACTTCCAGCAAGCACTCGCTGATTATGTGAGTTAGCCTGTTCATGGAGTGAAAACAGCTGCGATCCGGGCGAGGGGAGGATGCGACCTGTGAGCTAATACAAGAGTGACACATGATGTAGAAACAAGAACCATTAAACCGCCCCGTGTTTTTGCATCTGATATTCCATATTAAAAAACAATTCGACTGTAATCCATTGTTTAGTAGATCAGTTTTCTGATTCTCGGGTGGAACGTGATTGTCCTCGGCTATTGGGAATGTTAGGATGAGCCACTCGTGGATCTGGATTGATTATTCATGCCTGTTTTTGGTCAGGTTGAGCGTGTTCCTCCATTACGCTACATCCAGGTGCTTAAGACTCAATTTGATCTCTTCATTGTGTTTCTCTGGTGTGGCTTGTACAAGTAATAGTGCTGCTGTTTCCACGAAAGACAACATCGGAGAATTGTGTGGAAAATGTGTGACTTGAATAGTGATCTGAATGTTTAAACTCAATGGCCATTCTCAGTTGTGCTGCTGGCAGACTACTTAAAAACACAGGAGGAAATAGTGTGTTATGAAGGTTACAGAACTGTATGCTTCTTTAGAAATGCCATATAATGACAAATACAAATCTATGGCTTGGGATTTCAGGTAATATTTAAAACAACATTGTTTTTTGCAGTCCTTTTTTTATTGGCATTGCCAAGAGGTTATTCATCTACTGATATTATGTATGTCCTTTCCTATAGCTCAAAAAGCATAGCGTGGCACTCTCAACACAAGGTCGTGGGTTCTATTCCCTGGGAAGACAAGAACTGATAAAATGTATACGTGTACCTTGAATGCTATTCCCGTAGGATATAAGCATTTGCTAAATGCCTAAATATGAATATTTCATGTTTTTGATTGATGTTTTCTTTTTCTTTAACATCCTTGAACCTTTTCTTTAAGTACCTTGAAAGTGACAGTGATAAATGATGGCAAAGCTTTAACTCTTTAAAGGACTTTTTCTTTAGGAGGGCATGTTAGTCATTTGCTGCATGCTATTGGTAGGAACTTTATTCCTAAATATTTGTATTTATGAAACAATATCTTGAATTAATATTTAGAATACCTAGATGGTTTGCTTTGTTTGTTTTTTTGTTTTTTTTGTTTAGTGGTGTTTTAACTTTTTTGTTTAGCTTTTTGTTTTGTTTAGTGGTGTTTTTTGTTTTGCTTTATTTTGTTTATTGGTGCGTTTTGTTTTACTTTTTTGTTTTGTTTAGTGGAGTTTTTCTTTTGCTTTTTTGTTTAGTGGTGTTTTTTGTTTTGTTTAGTGGTGTTGTTTGTTTTGCTTTTTTGTTTTGTTTAGTGGTTTTTTGTTTTGTTTAGTGGTGTTTTTTGTTTTGCTTTTTTGTGTAGTGGTGTTTGTTTTGCTTTGAGTTTTGTTTAGTTGTGTTTTTAGCTTTTTTAGCTTTTTTGCTTTTTTGTTTAGTGGTGTTTTTTGTTTAGCTTTTTTCTTGTTTAGTGGTGTTTGTTTTGCTTTTTTGTTTAGCTTTTTTGTTTTGTTTAGTGGTGTTTTTTTATTTTGCTTTTTGGTTTCGTTTAGTGGTGTTTGTTTTGCTTTGTGTTTTCTTTAGTTGTGTTTTTTGTTTTGATTTTTTGTTTAGTTGTGTTCTTTGTTTTGCTTTTTGTTTAGTTTAGTGGTGTTTTTTGTTTTGTTTAGTGGTGCTTTTTGTTTTGCTTTTTTGTTTAGTTTAGTGGCGTTTTTGTTTAGCTTTTTGTTTTGTTAAGTGGTGTTTTGTTTTGCTTTTTTGGTTTTGTTTAGTGGTGTTTTTGTTTTGCTTTTTTGTTTTGTTTAGTGGTATTTTTGTTTTGTTTAGTTGTTTTTGTTTTGCTTTTTTGTTTAGTGGTGTTTTTTGTTTTGCTTTTTGGTTTTGTTTAGTGGTGTTTTTATTTTGCTTTTTTGTTTTGTTTAGTGGTGTTTTGTTTGCTTTTTGTTTTGTTTAGTTGTTTTTGTTTTGCTTTTTTGTTTAGTTTAGTGGTGTTTTTTGTTTTGCTTTTTGTTTAGTTTAGTGGTGTTTTTGTTTTGCTTTTTTTGTTTAGTTTAGTGGTGTTTTTTGTTTAGCTTTTTGTTTTGTTTAGTGGTGTTTTGTTTTGCTTTTTTGGTTTTGTTTAGTGGTGTTTTTGTTTTGCTTTTTTGTTTTGTTTAGTGGTATTTTTGTTTTGTTTAGTTGTTTTTGTTTTGCTTTTTTGTTTAGTGGTGTTTTTTGTTTTGCTTTTTGGTTTTGTTTAGTGGTGTTTTTATTTTGCTTTTTTGTTTTGTTTAGTGGTGTTTTGTTTGCTTTTTGTTTTGTTTAGTTGTTTTTGTTTTGCTTTTTTGTTTAGTTTAGTGGTGTTTTTTGTTTTGCTTTTTGTTTAGTTTAGTGGTGTTTTTGTTTTGTTTAGTGGTGTTTTTTGTTTTACTTTTTAATGTTTTTATTTAATTAGTTTCTTTTCTTTTTTCAAATTAAATGAAATTGGTTTGTTCTTTTGTTTTGTTTATATTTTGTGTTATTTCATCAATGAATGTTTTTGCCTACAGCATGGTGTAGTTAGAGTGTCTACTAGCAAGAGTTAACTTGACCATGCCAGCCAAAACATTGACCCCTTTAGTCTGTAGTTGTAGTGCCGAGGACTTTTACCTGTGACTAGCGACTCAAGCCTAGAGAGGTGGAGCTAGAAACCTTTGCTCAAAAGAGAAGGAAGAGAACGAAAAACAAATACAAGCACATTCTCGTTCTTCGTGGAGGACTATTATTTTCTGTTTTTTTGCCCTTTTACCATGAGCGAAGGAAGTAAACCTGCACAGCAGGACAGAGGTCTGTGTTTACTTGTCGTTTTGCATTTGTGTGTGTGTTTGCTGTCCTTTGCATCATCCAGCTCTAACAAGCTCTCCGAGTCTTTGCTGAAAGTGAAAGTGTCAGATTGCAAAGGAAGGCATGAAAGAGGCGATCTGTAATAGGCTTTTCTGAGTCACAGTCATTCTCGAAACAAACACTCCAGTGCTAAAACTTCCATGGACTCTGGCGTTTACCAGTGTGTTTCTTTACCCAGCTGAGCAAATTCCAGGAATCATTTGCATTGACGTTGTAAATAAGCTTATCGATGTTTGGCCAAAAAGTGACCCGCACACATCTGTAAATATGACAGATTTTGGAATCTTGGAACCTGCTTAGAATTAAAAATTTTAATGGAACTTCAAATACAGTCATTTACTCTAAGGAAAGCAAGAAAGAGTCTTGTTTGTCTCTTGTGGTCACCATGGCTGCATTAATTTGATAAGACATCAATAAAAACAAAGCTGTGATATATTGTTACAATCATTTTTTTTTAATTTGGTTATATTTTAAAATGTGATTGCAAAGCTGAATTGCTTCAACCCTGACTTTATGAATGTTTCCTCCCCAGGTCCTGCTCAGGTTCCCATGATGTCCCCAAACGGTTCAGTGCCTCAAATCTATGTGCCTCCTGGATACGTTCAACAGGTGAGTCATTACAACGCTACTTATTTAATTATTTTTATAGGTTAAGTTTATATTTGGGTTTGGTAAAAAGGATACAATTTTCAGTTTAATTTACATCTTTATGGCACTTTTCCAAACTTGTCAGCAAAATGATACTGCCTTAGGAGGCTTTCACACAATCATTATTTTCACAAAAATGAGTATGACGACGTCGGGCTACGTTTAGCTCAAATACACTGTTCAGGTTGGTGCATCTGCCGTATGGAGCATTGGGATTTATCCATTTGTTTTATGAAACTGAGCTTACTATGTAAAGGCCCTGATATGCTGATTAAGTTCTTCACTTTTTCCAAAACTGGAAATACATTTGCAGCATTATGCTGTTAACAGCTGTTAGCTGCTGAATATGCAAATACATGCTGTGCGCTTTACTCTCATTAACAAAATAAACACAACAAAAATAGCGGTTCAGAAAGCATCTGATCATAGCGATGTAGATATGTTTGCACCAGCTCTGAAATTAAACACTCCTGTTGTCACGTTTATTTATTTATTTATTTATATTTTTTTATATTTTATTTGGATTGACAGATTAGATTAGACAGCGGTAGGGGGCGTGTCCACTCTTGATGTGGGAGGAGAGAAAGTGAGCCAATCAGCAGTAGGTGGTGTGTCCACTCATGATGGAGACGAGAGATTGAGCCAATCAGCAGTAGGGGGCGTGTCCACTCATGATGGGGAGGAGAGATTGAGCTAATCAACAGTAGGGGGCGTGTCCACTCATGATGGGGGCGAGAGATTGAGCTAATCAACAGTAGGGGGCGTGTCCACTCATGATGGGGGAGGAGAGATTGAGCTAATCAACAGTAGGGGGCGTGTCCACTCATGATGGGGACGAGAGATTGAGCTAACCAACAGTAGGGGGCGTGTCCACTCATGATGGGGACGAGAGATTGAGCTAATCAACAGTAGGGGGCGTGTCCACTCATGATGGGGGAGGAGAGATTGAGCTAATCAACAGTAGGGGGCGTGTCCACTCATGATGGGGGAGGAGAGATTGAGCTAATCAACAGTAGGGGGCGTGTCCACTCATGATGGGGACGAGAGATTGAGCTAATCAACAGTAGGGGGCGTGTCCACTCATGATGGGGGAGGAGAGATTGAGCTAATCAACAGTAGGGGGCGTGTCCACTCATGATGGGGGAGGAGAGATTGAGCTAATCAACAGTAGGGGGCGTGTCCACTTATGATGGGGGCGAGAGATTGAGCTAATCAACAGTAGGGGGCGTGTCCACTCATGATGGGGACGAGAGATTGAGCTAATCAACAGTAGGGGGCGTGTCCACTCATGATAGGGACGAGAGATTGAGCTAACCAACAGTAGGGGGCGTGTCCACTCATGATGGGGACGAGAGATTGAGCTAATCAACAGTAGGGGGCGTGTCCACTCATGATGGGGACGAGAGATTGAGCTAATCAACAGTAGGGGGCGTGTCCACTCATGATAGGGACGAGAGATTGAGCTAACCAACAGTAGGGGGCGTGTCCACTCATGATGGGGGAGGAGAGATTGAGCTAATCAACAGTTTTTGTTTTGGTTCATTTCAAATATCAACAATGTTTCTCAGAAATCACTTACTGCACCTTTAAATCAAGCAGTTTACAGTATTAAACATATAAAACAGTGTCAGTCACGTTCAATTAGAATTACGATTTCTACTATAAAGGGCCTCAGAGCCACACCCAGCCATTACATCATCACCCTGGACTAATGGTAGTTCAGAGGTGTTTACCAGCTTTTCCCTGGAAAGTTCACCTTGTTTCTAACTCCAGATACAAACTGCAAACTAATTTCATTTAGTTCAAAATGAAGTCACCAGTTTGTATCAGGGTCTTAACTTCTCTTTCTCTCTGTGTAGATCATTGAGGAGAATGGAGTGAGGCGGGTGTTGGTCTTACCTCAGACGGAGTTTCATCCGGGGGGCCATTCCCCGCTTCACCACCCGCCCCCTCCTCCGCCCCACGCGCCGCCCCACGCCCACCTGCAGGCCTTCATCCCGCACCCGCACATCATGCACGCTCCCCCTCACCTGTACTCAGGCATGGCTGGAGGAACCGGGGATATGAACCCCCAGTACATCTCCCAGTATCACCCAGCACACACCACCATCTATCCAGACCAGGGTCAGTACACACACACACACACACACACACGCTTCGCCAAAAAATGCTGCACCACTGCTGACTCTGCTGTCAGCGCTTTGAAAAAAATATAATACTATATTTTAGCTGAGTTATAAACTCTAAGAGAGAAAGACTGGATGCCTTTAAAATAGTCAACTCAACAAAAACAAAATCCTATTGGAAAAACTTACCAGAGATTCGGGGTGTCACTTGACAACTTTTAGTATATGCAATACGCTATTAAACACAACCCTTTTTAATGTTTAAACATTATTAATTTTATGAAATTTAAAAGCAATAATTTTATTTGTCTATTGATAAATATGTTTATTGATAATAATAATAATAATAATACATAATAAAAAAGCTTAAATCATTGTCATGTATTGTTTTTTTTTTTCCTTAAAAGTAATAAACACTATTGTTTTATTAATATTAATGGCATTATACGTGTTGTTGTTGCTGTTGCTTTAAACTAAAGGGGTTTAAATGTTACAGCTGAAATAAAACATTAGATGCTTGCTTATTACATAAAGAAAATTTGAAATTTTGCTTTGGTAACTATCTGAAATAAATATTTTAATTTGAACTGAAATAAAACTATATTTAAGTTAAATAAAACAATAATAATATAAAATATAATAATTGAAATATAATAGTATTATACAAAATATACATTTGAAATTTTGCTTTGGTAAAAATTTGAAATTAATATTTAAAGTTTGAACTGAAAAAAATATGTATTAAAGGTAAATAAAACAATTACTAATAATATAAAATATAATAATTTAATAATCGAAATATAATAGTATTAAACAAAATATAAATTTGAAATTTTGCTTAGTTTGAACTTTAATAAAAATATATCAAAGAAAAATAAAACAATTAATAATAATATAAAATATAATAATTTAATAATTGATATATAATAGTATTAAACAAAATATAAATTTGAAATTTTACTTTGGTAACTATCTGAAATTAATGTTTTAAGTTTGAACTGAAATAAAAATATATTCAAGATAAATAAAACAATTAATAATAACATAAAATATAATAATTTAATAATTGAAATATAACAGTATTAAACAAAATATAAATTTAAAATTTTGCTGTGATAACTATCTGAAATAAATATTTTAAGTTTCAACTGAAATTAAAAATATATTCAAGTTAAATAAAACAATTAATAATAATATAAAATATTATAATTTAATAATTCAAATATAATAGTATTAAACAAAATATACATTTGAAATTTGCTGTGGTAACTGTCTGAAATAAATATTTTAAGTTTCAACTGAAATTAAAAATAAGTTCAAGTTAAATAAAACAATTAATAATAATATAAAATAAATCGTTTAATAATTCAAATATAATAGTATTATGATGACAAAATATGTTTAAGTTTCAAAAAGTTAAATGCGAATTTAAATTTACTGAGAATATAAAAATAAGAATGAATATTATAATAGTATATAAAATATACTAAAATAACACTTGTCATAACAAACTATTATTTTTTTTTTACATAATTATATTAACTACAGACCCTTATTCCTTAAAGAAACCTTTGAATATTTAGGATAAAAAAAAAACATTTAGTTAAGTAATTTCCAAAGAGAGACGCCGCAGCAGGATTATCAACTGTGCGTTGGTTTTCAATAATTCCGTTACGCATTATTCCTTACATGTCCCTGTTTTCCAATTTCCTCAGAAACTCACCCTCAACACGGACGCGCGGCATTTGCTCACAGAGATGAAAGGGCTAGCAAAACCTATGAGCGTCTGCAAAAGAAACTGAAGGAGAGGCAAGGGTTGGGCGGAGGGGGAGGTGGAGGCGTGGCCCCCTCCAAAGACAGTCCCCCTCCATCCCCGCAGAAGAGCCGCGGGACACCGCCCTCAGGAGGAGATCTGCAGAACGGGCTGGGGGGTAAGGGCGCAGAGGAGCAGGCACAGCCCAGCGCTGCTGTCGCCGGCCTGGGCAAGAGCCCAGGAAGAGGGAAGGAGGCAGAGTCTGGAGGTAGAATACACTGTAGGGTTCCTGGAACCATTGCAACAAAGCAGTAAGGCACGGGATGCTGTGTGTTACACTGTTTTTAACAACGTTGAAGTGCGCCGTTTGACACAATGTGAAGCGGAGTAGCCCGTGTTAACTCCATGGAAATGTTACTCGCTGCCTCCTGTAGCTTTACTGCTTTTATAGAACAGTAGAATCAGCAATATAAGACATCAATGATAACAAAATAGTTACATTTATTTATAGTAATCTAATGGGGTCCAAAAAACTGAGACAACTAGAGGGGTTTATTTATTTATTGTTTTGTTTTTGTTTTTGTTGTTTTTTGGTGTGTTCTGTTTTTGTTTTGTTTCTGTTGTTTTGTTTTTGGTGTGTTTTGTTTTGTTTCTGTTTTGTTTTGTTTTTGTTGTTTTTTGGTGTGTTTTGTTTCTGTTTGTTGTTTTTTGTTGTGTTCTTTTTTTGTTTTGTTTCTGTTCTTTTGTTTTTGTTGTTTTTGTGTGTTCTGTTTTTGTTTTGTTTTGTTTCTGTTGTTCTGTTTTTGTTTTGTTTCTGTTTTTTTGTTTTTGTTGTTTTTTTGGTCTGTTCTGTTTTTTGTTTTGTTTTTTGTTGTGTTTTTTGTTGCTTTTTTATTATTAATATTGTGTATTTTTTATATTATTGTTTTTTTGGTTGTTGTTTATTGCTTTGTTTTTGCTCTCCTTTTTGTTTATATATTTTTAATATTAGTTTTATAAAAAAATATTTTAAAAAATTATAAAAATCCTTTTTAAATTATATTAACAGTATTAATAAAGTACTGCACCTGAAAACAATGATTTAATGAAAGGTAAACGATAATCCGTTCACGTGATCACGCTCATCAATTTGTTAACATTTTATTAGTGATTGATTCTAATTCAATTCTACTACTTTCTTTTACTTCGCGGTTGTTTAAATCACATTCACTTATTTTCAGGTTTAAATGAGATGAATCCCAGTTTTTCGGTATTTTCTCAGACTTTTGAACCCTGCTGCAGTTCATTAGGCTAATAGTGAGAGATAATATATATTGTACATATAAAGTGCATTCATAAATTTGCATATATCAGCTGTTTTCATGGGCTTTGTCTTATCCAATCCGATTTCAGCACCATAATCGTTTTAGGAATTAGTCTTTAATTCACATCTACATTTAATTAAAGATAAACTTACTTAAAATGACCAGGGAATTACATATTTACTGTTTGGCTCTTCCTCCATTAATAACTAACTGGAGTTACTCATGCATGCGGTCACTGAGGGAGGTTTATTAGGAAGTGGTTATTAGCATTAACAGACATTAATGTCCCATTGAGTCATCTTTTTCCTAGGACTATCATGTCTCATGGTCCAGGCTGAAGTCCGTCCAGGGGCCCATCGGGGGGTATAATGGGGCCCCGCTCTCATTAGCTCCCTCAGCTTTAGGCTGCTGCAGATAACATTAGCTGTAATTACTCCTACACTGACTCAGTCATTTATCAGTGCTAACTAACTCCAGCCTGAAGGAACTGTCTCTGCCACAGCTACTGTACGCTGACTAAACTTAGCTGGTGTATCTATTAATCCATCCATGGAAAATAAGTAAAATCCATTTTAGTGTGAAGCCCTGTTCTCTTTTTAAAATCTGTTTATAATGGAGATGTTGTCTTTTTATGTTGCAGAACTGGACGAAGCAGCAAAGGCTCTTCAGGAATGCCTAAACTCCATCTGCAAACCAGTGGTAAGGAAATGATTTTATTTGTGTTCTATATTTTCAAAATTTTCTGTATTTTAATTTCTTTAATACTAACACACACATGAATATTACGTTGCGTTAATTCAGGGCTCCAGCAGACTAATATTAGGGAGTGGAAGGGAGTGGAAATGGCTAATAATGGCTAATAAGGCAGCTCTTATCAGAAATAATAATAATAAGGCATCGTTGAGCAGGTGAACCACAGAGGATGGGCAGATTCAAACAGACCAAATGTTTACTTTAAAGCTCGATGTTTTATTTTTCTGCTTATTTAGAATCTAGCCTTGTTTTTAGATAATATATAAATTAAATGCGAATGCGAAATCTTCTTTTTCATCCATATTTATTCAAAATGTGATGTTTAACATTAGAATGGACCTCATTGGTTCTTGTGGGAGCTCAAACGTGATGCGTAACACGAGAATGAACCTCATTGGTCCTTGTGAAGCTCAAACGTGATGCGTAACACAAGAGAAAGAACCTCATTGGTTCTTGTGAAGCTCAAAAATGATGCGTAACACGAGAAAGAACCTAATTGGTTCTTGAAGAAGCTCAAAGGTGATGCGTAACACGAGAATGAACCTCATTGGTTCTCGTGAAGCTCAAACATGATGCGTAACATGAGAAGGAACCTCATTGGTCCTCGTGAAGCTCAAACGTGATTCGTAACATGAGAATGAACCTCATTGGTCCTTGTGAAGCTCAAACATGATGCGTAACATGAGAATGAACCTCATTGGTCCTTGTGAAGCTCAAACGTGATGCGTAACATGAGAATGAACCTCATTGGTCCTTGTGAAGCTCAAACGTGATGCGTAACACAAGAGAACGAACCTTATTGGTTCTTGTGAAGCTCAAAAATGATGCATAACACGAGAAAGAACCTCATTGGTTCGTGAAGAAGCTCAAAGGTGATGCGTAACATGAGAATGAACCTCATTGGTTCTTGTGAAGCTCAAACATGATGCGTAACATGAGAATGAACCTCATTGGTCCTTGTGAAGCTCAAACGTGATGCGTAACACAAGAGAACGAACCTTATTGGTTCTTGTGAAGCTCAAAAATGATGCATAACACGAGAAAGAACCTCATTGGTTCTTGAAGAAGCTCAAAGGTGATGCGTAACACGAGAATGAACCTCATTGGTTCTTGTGAAGCTCAAATGTGATGCGTAACACAAGAGAACGAACCTTATTGGTTCTTGTGAAGCTCAAAAATGATGCGTAACATGAGAAAGAACCTCATTGGTTCTTGAAGAAGCTCAAAGGTGATGCGTAACACGAGAATGAACCTCATTGGTTCTTGTGAAGCTCAAATGTGATGCGTAACACAAGAGAACGAACCTTATTGGTTCTTGTGAAGCTCAAACATGATGCGTAACATGAGAATGAACCTCATTGGTCCTTGTGAAGCTCAAACGTGATGCGTAACATGAGAATGAACCTCATTGGTTCTTGTGAAGCTCAAACATGATGCGTAACATGAGAATGAACCTCATTGGTTCTTGTGAAGCTCAAACGTGATGAGTAACACGAGAACGACCCTCAATGGTTCTCGCTTGTGAAGCGAACAAACTTGAGCTTCCATTTACCAAATTTTTAATTTGGCAAGTGATATATGTGAATAAAAGCCTAAATTAAATCTACTCATTATATAAAGCGATCAAGACTTGGATTCAACCGTTCAATTAATTTGAACTCTTTATGAACATTTTGAAGAGTTTTGGGGGAAAAGATTTCCAATGGAGGGGCAGTAATCACTCAGGTTTGGTTAAAAATATCTTCATTTATGCTTCAAAGATGGAATGAGGGTGAGATAATGATGACCGAATCTTTATTTTTGGGGGAACAATGGCATTAATTAGCCAGCCTGGCCAATACATCAGTCTATCTCTGATATAAATGCACAGATACGGCACACTTTTCTTCTAAGTGTGAAATTGGAAGGCCTTTATGCTACATTTGACACTCTCCTCTCTGAGTAACCAGCTTCTGAAGGACTGTAAGACTGCTTGCTGCGTCAACAGATTTCTTAATGACAGTCATTTCCACAGTCTCAAAAACTCTACATCCATGCATGATTACAGTCCCCACAAGAAGACAGTAATGGCTCTCCGTAATGGGTCATTAATGCTGGATTTGATTTGATTCATCGAGGAAGCTAAATGGCTGTCTTGTCTCTGGTGGTGTGCTGGGCTCTGGTTTATTGGTGTTTTCATGAAACAGTGAGTTCAGTTTTGCCGACACTGCTATAATCACTATAATAATGATCCTGTGCCTTTTTCATTAGACATTTAAACTTGTTTTTTTGTTTTTTTGACATTATGTCCTGACTCCTGAGCAGCATTTTTTTTAATCACTACAGCTCTTGAGATATGAATAAACAATAGGGGTGCTACGAATATGTTTTAAAAAGGCCATTTAAGCATGCTGTTCAAGCAAATTTTTGTACAGTACGTCCTCAAACTAGTGTCACCACCATTGGCATGCATGTGATACAGAGCAAGAGAAATAGCTTTAGTTTCATTGTTTGTGTTCATTTTTTTTGTTTTTAAAGCTGCAGCATCCTAAACCTGCACCATTGTCCAGAACTGTTTTCTTCTTTTGAACTTGGAATAAAACAATTTTAAACTCATAAATAAATGTTTTATTTTAGTAGCTATGTTGTTTTTTTTTTAACATGAAATTCAATTACGCATTTTGAAGGTTTTGAACCCCTTCAATGCATAAAAATGTCACAAAATTCAGACAATATGGCCGACACCGGAATATTTGTTGAGCCGTGTTTCCACCGCAATTACCAGGAATTATTTGTCCCAGGAACTTTTTTCATAGAAACTTTTTTTGCGCCAGACCACTTGCTTACTGCGTTTACACCGCGGACTAAAGTACCGGTCTGAGGCGGGTCTGATGTAGTGGCGTTGAACTGCGTGTGACTGCTCCTCCCAGTCTGCGTGTTTGTTTTGAGTTTTGTATGGAGGAGATTCAAGCTGTGCTGTGTTTGTGTGCGATTGGTTTACTAACGAGGTAATTAACAAAATGGCAGAAAAGAGACGAGCACCCAAAGCGTATTCATAAAGCTTGTAATGCTAGATATAAAAGTAGACGTTTGTTATCAGCAGACTGATAAGAACCAATCAGCGTGTTCAGCGCTCAAGTCCCTTCCCGAAAGTTCCCGAACTCTGAAAAAGTACTACCTCGCCAGAAGGGACTTTCTGGGGGTGGGATTTTTACCCAGAACTTCATTTAGATCCTGGTTCCTGCGGTGTAACACACCGAGTACCCTCCCAAAGTTCCTAGTTCCTGTGGAATGTTCCTGTGGTGTAAACACACCGAGTACCACCCCAAAGTTCCTAGTTCCTGGGGAAAGTTCCTGCGGTGTAAACACACCGAGTACCACCCCAAAGTTCCTAGTTCTTGGGGAAAGTTCCTGCGGTGTAAACACACCGAGTACCACCCCAAAGTTCCTAGTTCTTGGGGAAAGTTCCTGCGGTGGAAACACACCGAATACCACCCCAAAGTTCCTAGTTCCTGGGGAAAGTTCCTGCGGTGGAAACACACCGAGTACCACCCCAAAGTTCCTAGTTCTTGGGGAAAGTTCCTGTGGTGTAAACACACCGAGTACCACTCCAAAGTTCCTAGTTCCTAGGGAAAGTTCCTGTGGTGTAAACACACTGAGTACCACCCCAAAGTTCCTAGTTCCAAGGGAATGCTCCTGCGGTGTAAACATACCGAGTACCACCCCAAAGTTCGTAGTTCCTAGGGAAAGTTCCTGCGGTGTAAACACACCGAGTACCACCCCAAAGTTCCTAGTTCTTGGGGAAAGTTCCTGTGGTGTAAACACACCGAGTACCACCCCAAAGTTCCTAGTTCCTAGGGAAAGTTCCTGCAGTGTAAACACACCGAGTACCACCCCAAAGTTCCTAGGGAAAGTTCCTGCGGTGTAAACACACCGAGTACCACCCCAAAGTTCCTAGTTCCTAGGGAAAGTCCCTGCGGTGTAAACACACCGAGTACCACCCCAAAGTTCCTAGTTCTTGGGGAAAGTTCCTGTGGTGGAAACACACAGAGTACCACCCCAAAGTTCCTAGTTCCTGGGGAAAGTTCCTGCAGTGTAAACACACCGAGTACCACCCCAAAGTTCCTAGTTCCTGGGGAAAGTTCCTGCGGTGTAAACACACCGAGTACCACTCCAAAGTTCCTAGTTCCTGGGGAAAGTTCCTGCGGTGTAAACACACCGAGTACCACCCCAAAGTTCCTAGTTTTTGGGGAAAGTTCCTGTGGTGGAAACACACAGAGTACCACCCCAAAGTTCCTAGTTCCTGGGGAAAGTTCCTGCGGTGTAAACACACCGAATACCACTCCAAAGTTCCTAGTTCTTGGGGAAAGTTCCTGCGGTGGAAACACACAGAGTACCACCCCAAAGTTCCTAGTTCCTGGGGAAAGTTCCTGCGGTGTAAACACACCGAGTACCACCCCAAAGTTCCTAGTTCCAAGGGAATGCTCCTGCGGTGTAAACACACCGAGTATCACCTCAAAGTTCCTAGTTCTTGGGGAAAGTTCCTGCGGTGTAAACACACCGAGTACCACCCCAAAGTTCCTAGTTCCTAGGGAAAGTTCCTGTGGTGTAAACACACCGAGTACCACCCCAAAGTTCCTAGTTCCAAGGGAATGCTCCTGCGGTGTAAACATACCGAGTACCACCCCAAAGTTCCTAGGGAATGTTCCTGCGGTGTAAACACACCGAGTACCACCCCAAAGTTCCTAGTTCCAAGGGAATGCTCCTGCGGTGTAAACATACCGAGTACCACCCCAAAGTTCCTAGTTCCAAGGGAATGTTCCTGCGGTGTAAACACACCGAGTACCACCCCAAAGTTCCTGGGGAAAGTTCCTGTGGTGTAAACATACCGAGTACCACCCCAAAGTTCCTAGGGAAAGTTCCTGCGGTGTAAACACACCGAGTACCACCCTAAAGTTCCTAGTTCCCAGGGAATGTTCCTGCAGTGTAAACACACCGAGTACCACTCCAAAGTTCCTAGTTCTTGGGGAAAGTTCCTATGGTGGAAACGCGGCTTTGGATGGGAATTGTCTTGTTCTAATAGCTCAGAGCTTTGCCAGTCTGACTTCCATCCTTTATTCAACGCCGTTGACTTCCTTCAGGCATAAAGTTGGCAAAAAACACGAATCATTCAGCCAATAAATTTTGTAAGGCTTGATTTGAAGATTGTGAGACAAATTTGGTGAGGATGGAATACAATTTGTTGGTGAAAAAGTGGTGAGACCTTTTGTCTCTTCTTAACTCTTAACTAATTAAGTTTTGCATAATTACCAATTTTCTCTAAATGTATGACGCAAAAAATTAAGAAAAATTGATGTTGATGTTAATTCTCACGAAGTTTGCTGACCACACAGCCAAGTCCTTTTAGGCAAGTCGTGCCACTCGGCCGCCATCTTGGCAGCTATTTCGGACTAACAAGACGAGGCTCCTATCTAAATGAAAGGGCAGAGAGTCAGAACTTCAGTTTCACTGGTCACCGGGACATAAATTTGCATGTATAGAAACAGCAGTACATTATGATAAATATTGCTGAAAAAGTTTGATGACTTTGCCCCAAATAAGGTTTAAAACGCCCTTTTTTTCCCCCAGGTTATACGTTTACTATGCATGGCAAGGGTTCTCGTCAGGGGAACCAGACGATAGGCTTACATGTTTCCCGGCTTGACTGTTAAAAGCAGACGATTGGCTTTCCAGCAGGAGGGGCGGGGCATGTGCATACAACCCTCATCTTTGGCATTACATTTTTTCCCTATATAGTTGTATTGATGATTTAGGAAGTGGCATGTGTCTATATAAATTGTCTCTGGTACAGCTCATAAAACAGTGTTATTTATTGACTTGTTTTGCCTGCTCGGAATGAGAAGTCCAACAGCTTCATGTAGATCAGTCGCGTCAGTAATGGACGGATTATTTCCACAGCTCGAGCTGTGGGGAAAGTGTAGAGGAGAGAACCGTGCCCTGCGAGGCACAGATAAATAGGTTCTTTTTAAGTCAGTTTTGACTCAGTACTGCACGCTAACTTCAGCTATTCTCGTCTGAAAACCCGAAAGGTACATAGTCATGCATCCATAACTGAAGGAGACACTTGTTTCTCAACTGGAATAAAGCTAAAAATATTCCCTCTTGCATAACAGGAGTTCTCTTTTGTTCCCGAGGGGAAGCACCACATGTCATTAAAATAAACTAAAGTGACTCTTTCCAGGCGAAACAAGCAGACGCATGTATTTCCCATTTAAACAAGTGCGTGTGGTTAAATATATAGTCAGTTTGCCCCGGGGAGCAATTAACCTCTCAAATCAGGCGAACACAACAAAGTTGGTTCCGCTAAATCAGACACGTTTGTTTTGTCGGTTTGATCGACTTCAATCACGCATGTTACATCAGTTTTCACTCATTTACATGTTTTTGTATACAGTCTCGGATTTTCGGTTCGTCGGTCTAGAGGACGTGACCTGAAGTTTGCCTAATTCTGCAGTTGGGGTTGCAGGACTACAGATTCTTTCTTGTTGGTTAAATGTCAAAACAATAGAGTTACTCAAGTACTCGTGATTTGTCATGGTTTAAAAAAAAGACAATATTTTGTGTCAATTGTTTATTAATTGACAGCCCAATGTTTTTATGGCAGTCATTTATTTAACATAGGCAAAATAAGACGTACTAGGACTGTCTATGCAAGTCCTGAATTATGTAGGGCTTTGTTGAAACCATTAGTTGGTCAGGCAACCTTCTGACAAGTTAGATATGACAATATGTAGTTTTGCTTATCCTTATGTAGTTAAACTTATTGACTTACTCAATGAGACAAGACTTGGGCCAGAAACTCATTTTAGACAAGTTTGCAGACACAATTGCAGAGAGTTCTACTGATATTTCCTTTGCTTTGTCAACTGACTCACATCTTTTATTCAGCTCTGTTGATATTGTTTGTTTGGGCTTAATGGTGGCAAATCCAAAAATCCAGCTAATACATTTTGGGAGGCTTGGTCTGAAGACTAGAACAAAATGGAACAAGTTTCGTCAAAAGAAAAGTAGGAAATGAGGACCATCAATTTTAACGGTTTAGCATATTTATTTACCAAGACTTGGGCCAGAAACCCAATCAATGCAAGTTCACAGGCAATACAACCAAAATTATCTTGGGTTTGAAATCTACTCCACATTTGTTGCCTAAGAGTGTTCGTCTAGCAAAGGCAGTATTGTTACTGTATTGGTATTTATGTTGGACTGTGAGGCTTTGGGGGTGTTGATGGACTCGATCTACTACATCTATGTTTCGATTGTCGTTCTGAATCCCATTTAGACATAATCTTTGACAAAAAATATTTAGAAATGTTCTCTTTTTTTCAAAATGTTTCCTTTTTTGCTTTTATATATATATAAGGCAAAAAAGGAAACATTTTGGGGAAAAAAGAGAAAATTTCTATATATTTTTTGTATATATATATATATATATATTTATATATTGTAGATATATTTCTGTTCACACATACATACTCTATCTATCTATCTATCTATCTATCTATCTATCTATCTATCTATCTATCTATCTATCTATCTATCTATCTATCTATCTATCTATCTATCTATCTATCTATCTATCTATCTATCTATCTATCTGTCTATCTATATCTATATCTCTATCTATCTATCTATCTATCTATCTATCTATCTATCTATCTATCTATCTATCTATATCTATCTATCTATCTATCTATCTATCTATCTATCTATCTATCTATCTATCTATCTATCTATCTATCTATCTATCTATCTATCTATCTATCTATCTATCTATCTATCTATCTATCTATCTATCTATATATATATATATATATATATATATATATATATATATATATATATATACACACACACATTTTATATTTTTCTTTAATGTATTATATATTTCATTTTAAATGATCATTTAAATAATCATTTTAAATAAAAAATATATTTCTTTTATATATTTCTGATCACAAATACAAATATATATATATACATACACACACACACATTTTAGTATATATATATATATATATATATATATATATATATATTCTGGGTGCCATGAAACTTTTGTGAAAAGAAAAAAATGTTGGTGGGGAAAGAGATAAAACATTAGAAATTGAATCATGTAAATGTAATCTCAAATAATAAATCAAAATAATGTTATTGGACTCAATACAAATTAATAAAAAAAATAACATCTGCAATCTTGTGTAAATATACTAAGCCGTTTTTTATTGTATTTTTTGATGCAATTATAAAAGTAGTTGAATACAACAATTTTTTATGTTATGTTTTGATATTACATTTTTACTTCCAATCAACTGCTAAATCAAGATCTGTGGCGCATCTAATAGAACATTTTCTGATTGTAAAGGCGCTATCAGTTTGTGCATGTGAAAACGGTTTTCGTCTCGTGTCGTCATCAGGTGACGGACATCCAGGCCAGAGGGGCCAGTTTGAGTTGGGTGGCCCCGTCACGGACAGAAGGGGACGAGCAGCCCAAAGAGGGAGAAGAAGTGCCCGCGGAGCCCAGACTCACGTACGAGGTCTCGGTTTCGTACAATGGCAAGGACGGGAAGTACAAGGCCGCCCACAGGTGAGGGCAGGAAGTGGAGGCGCTGCGGGTGCAGTTGAGGAACTCGCGGGTGTTTTCTGTGGTTAGCTGAAGGTCGTGAGCAGTTCACCTCACAGACATCTGCAGCAGCCCTGGAGAGCAGGGTGTGTTCACTGTGTGCGGTCTGCAATATCACTAATCTTCTCTTTTCTTTGTCTCTCGTTTGTGTCAGTGGTGTGGAACTAAGTGCAACCTTACAAGACTTAAGACCAGCAACGGACTACCATGTCAGGTGTGTGATGGGTTTCCACTTTGAAATGTACACACACACACCACATTATCAGAATATCAGAAGCACATTCTTGCTTTTACAGTAATGCTCCGTCAAATCGACAGTTTTATTTTTCACTCACCCTCATCTTGGTGAAAACCCATGTGACCCAAACAAAGATCTTTTACATATTGTTCAAGTTGCTCTATTCCATTCAATGAAAGTGAATGGAGATTAGCTATATTATATGAATAATTCTTTATAATTCTTTATAAATCATGTATAGTTGCATAATTATTATTAATATAGAGTTATATGAATTATAAGAAAACATTTTTTCATACGTTTTTTTAATATAGTTGTATTTATTAAATTAATATGTACTAATAATCATTGTCATCTTCATTATAAGAATATAGATTATAATATAGTAGTTTAATATATCTAAAAATACAGTTTCATATTTAAAGTTAATATATAGTTTTGTTCTTAATAATGTAGTTTAGCTATATCATTAACGTTAATATTATTGTTAACATTAGCTAGTTTATTATAATAATTCTTTATAATGTAGTTTTAAAATAATAAAATAACTATATTGGAAATGATATATCGGTTTATTATTATTATTATAATTTATTATTATTATTAGCACTAACGATTTATTGATTGAACATTTTGTTTTCATTAATACAATCCTTTATTATTTATAGTTATATTTGTTAATATATTGTTTAAATAATAATAATATAGTTATAAGAATGTAGCCTCTTTATGAAAACATTTTCTTTATACATTTTCTTTAAAACAAAAATATATCGTTTTTAAAGTCAGTATACTGTTAATAATAGTAATATTACTACTGAGTATAATATTATAGTAATATTATACTTAGTAGTTATATTATATAAATAGTTTTTAATCATTTTTCTTTATAATGTTGTTATATTAAAATAATTGGATATTATTTATAGTTATATTATTATTATTATTATTATTATTATTAATAAAGTTAATAGTTTTAAGTATATTATATTTATAAATACAATTATTTGTATTTAATAATTTAAAATATAACTAATGTATTTATTTGTTCTGTCAATAATATTATACTTAGGAAGTATATTATATAAATAATTCTTAATACATTTTTCTTTATAATGTTGTTATGTTAAAATAAAGTATAAAAAATAAAATAGTTATTTTTAATAAAAATAAATGCAGTTTAAGTTTTAAAATAAATACAGTATTAAGTATTGTTGTTGTATTTTAATAAATATTAATACAATATTTAATAAAAATAAATACAGTTATATTTGCTAAAATGAATATGTAGTTATATTAATATTAATACTACTACTACTAATAATAATATAGCTATATAATTATAAAATATTATATATATATATATATATATATATATATATATATATATATTACATATTGATTCTTTAAAAATAAAATTCATTCTAAAACGATTCTAATTTTTAATAATTGTTATTTGCATAGTATTCCTTTATACTGATATAAGTGTGTGTGTGTGTGTGTGTGTGTGTGTTTAGGGTCCAGGCCACGTGTAACTGTTTACAAGGCGTCCCTTCCGAGCCCGTGAGCTTCACCACGCTGAGCTGCGAGCCCGACACACCCAGCGCTCCACGCAAAGCCAGCGGCACCAAGAGCAGCCTCGTGCTGCAGTGGAAGGTGCACACACACACATACACACTCGCATCTCAACAAGCCCACCACTTTCTAAACACTGACATTAAGTGCAGAACACTCACAGCAATACCTCTTCCTAGGCGCCGTGTGACAATGGCTCCAAAATCCAGAACTATATTCTTCAGTGGGACGAGGCAAGTTCTCTTTCATTATCCCCGCTTTATTTCCATGACAATTAAACACGAAGCAGTTCTCATTACTGTAATGTGAACAGTTACATTACTGTCTGTTGTACTAAATTTAAAAATGGTTTTTAATAGACACATTACGGCATAAAGAACTAGGGGGGAATGTGCTAAATTATCAAAACAACTATGTACTTTTATGTAAAATGTAGTTCCTCAGCTGATCTGGGGTCTGTAAGACATGTTCCTGGATCTACATATGTTGTCGATCCGGGAACAACATATATGATATGTGAGTAACACTGATGTAGAAGCACATCACCCCTAGTTGTAAGCCTAAACTTGACATAAACTGTAAACAAATCTGATTGGTTGTTGTAGTTGTGTTATCACACTGCTGTTGAATAAAGAGCTAACGCTGTGATGTGTGAACAGGGGAAGGGCACGTCTGTGTTCGAGCAGTGCTACTACGGCCCTCAGAAGCAGTACAGACTCAGCAAACTCTCCACAGCTTCCAGATATTCCTTTCGGCTGGCAGCCAAAAACGACATGGGCATCAGGTGTGTGTCAGTCGCACCTGTGTCATGCTCCCGGAGGAGGAGACCGTAAACATCGTGTCATACAGTCATTTACATCATTAGGAATCATTACAAATATTTGTGTTACACATTATTTGTTTACACTTTATTTTCAAGTGTCCTCGTTACATACGTTACATGTACTTACCATAGTAATTACAGTAAATTATACTATGTATAATTACATTGTAACAATGGCACCTTAAAATAAACTGTAACCCCATTAGTGTAATTATACAATTTAGTACTGAGTAATATAAACTAGGGGTTATGGTAATTTGCATGTAGTTATCACATCATTTACAGTTATTAGGATGTGCACTGTAAGTGTTAGCGTTATTTGTGTCTTGGTGTTTACCTGTGTTTTCCTGTTTGGGAAGTGAGTTCAGTGAAGTGGTGCACATCATGACATCGTGCAGCGTTCCGGCCCCCCCCTTAAGCCCGGAGTTGGTTCAGCCCGGGGTCACGTGGCTCTGTGTGCGCTGGCAACGGCCGGCCGGCTCGCCCAAAGAGGACGACATCGGCTACGTGCTGGAGATGGAAGAAGAGGGCTCGGTGAGTGAGAGATTCACACACACTTTCACAGGCATCACACACACCAGCGTAAGTCAGCGTGAAACGGAAGTTGCTCTCAGATGGTATGATCCTCCATGTTGGCATTGACATTGTGGCAGATATTATTTTTGTCATAACACTTTACAAAAAGGTTCATTAGTGAACTTCATTAATTAGTATGAACTTATAATGAACTGCATTTATACAGCATTTAGTAATCTCATTAGAATCTAGTTAACATTAGTCACTAGAATCTAGTTAATATTAGTTATTAGAATCTTAACATTAGTCATTAGAATCTAGTTAACTTTAGTTATTAGAATCTTGTTAACATTAGTCACTAGAATCTAGTTAACATTAGTCACTAGAATCTAGTTATTAGAATTTAGTTAATATTAGTCACTAGAATCTAGTTAACATTAGTCACTAGAATCTGGAATCTAGTTAACATTAGTCACTAGAATCTAGTTAACTTAAGTTATTAGAATCTAGTTAATATTAGTCACTATAATCTAGTTAACTTAAGTTATTAGAATCTTGTTAACATTAGTCACTAGAATCTAGTTAACATTTGTCACTAGAATCTGGAAGCTAGTTAACATTAGTCACTAGAATCTGGATTCTAGTGAACATTAGTCACTCGAATCTAGTTATTAGAATCTTGTTAATATTAATTATTGGAATCTTGTTAACATTAGTCATAAGTATCTAGTCAACATTAGTCACTAGAATCTAGTTAACATTAGTTATTAGAATCTTGTTAACATTAGTCATTAGAATCTAGTTAACTTTAGTCACTAGAATCTAGTTAACTTAAGTTATTAGAATCTAGTTAATATTAGTCACTAGAATCTAGTTAACTTAAGTTATTAGAATCTTGTTAACATTAGTCACTAGAATCTAGTTAACATTAGTCACTAGAATCTGGAATCTAGTTAACATTAGTCACTAGAATCTGGAAGCTAGTTAACATTAGTCACTAGAATCTAGAATCCAGTTAACATTAGTCACTAGAATCTAGTTATTAGAATCTAGTTATTAGAATCTAGTTATTAGCATCTATTTAACATTAGTCACTAGAATCTAGTTAACATTAGTCACTAGAATCTGGAATCTAGTTAACATTAGTCACTAGAATCTAGTTATTAGAATCTAGTTAAGGTTAGTTATTAGAATCTTGTTAATATTAATTATTGGAATCTTGTTAACATTAGTCATAAGTATCTAGTCAACATTAGTCACTAGAATCTAGTTAACATTAGTCATTAGAATCTAGTTAACATTAGTTATTAGAATCTAGTTATTAGAATCTAGTTAACATTAGTCATTATAAACTAGTTATTAGAAACTAGTTAACATTAGTCATTAGAATCTAGTTATTTGAATCTAGTTAACATTAGTCTAGTTAACATTAGTTATTAGAATCTAGTTAACATTGGCTATTAGAATTTAGTTAACATTAGTCATTATAAACTAGTTATTAGAATCTAGTTAAAATTAGTCACTAGAATCTAGTTAACATTAGTCATTAGAATCTAATTAACATTAGTCTCTAGAATCTAGTATTAGAATCTAGTTAACATTAGTCACTAGAATCTAGTTAACATTAGTCACTAGAATATAGTTAACATTAGTCATTAGAATCTAGTTAACATTATTCATTAGAATCTAGTTATTAGAATCTAATTATTAGAATCTAGTTAACTTTAGATATTAGAATCTAGTTAACATTCAATATTAAAATCTTGTTGTCATTAGTCATTAGAATCTAGTTGTTAGAATCTAGTTATTAGAATCTAGTTAACATTAGTCACTAGAATCTAGTTTACATTAGTCATTAGAATTTAGTTTACATTAGTTATTAGAATCTAGTTAACATTAGTTATTAGAATCTTGTTAACATTAGTCATTAGAATCTAGTTAACATTAGTTATGTAAATGTAAATGACTGTTTTCACTAACCAATGTTAACGAAGATGAAAAAATACTGTAATACATAACTCATGGTTCATTCATGTTAGTTAATACATTGTTAACTACTGAACCTTATTGTAACGTTTTACCTTTTTGTCTAAATATCTGAGAAAAGATAAGCATAATAACATTTTAATTATTGTTTAATTTCTTTTTCACTTCGAAGAAATAATACATAATTGTTTTAGTAATTGAATTAAAAAGCATTGTATTTAATTACATTTCAATTATATTATTGAAATAGTTTTTGTCATTTTATGACTAAAATTGATAAGTTGTTTTGAGGGGAAAAAAATGGAAACAAACATGTATTTATGTTCATTAACTCTGGAGTGACTTGACTTTATACGTTTTGAAGTAAAAGGCCTTTATTTGACTATATTGATGTGATGTGTGACGAACAGCGATCTAGTGAAGGGTGTGAGGACTGTCCTGACACACTCCAGGGTTTTCATGCGTCACTGTGTGTGATTGTGTTGTCATGAATGTGTTGCACAGGGTTACGGGTTCCAGGCCAGTTACGATGGAGACGAGCTGTCGCACACAGTCAGAAACCTCCACAGGAGCACCACGTACCGCTTCAGGGTGAGAAACACACACACACACACACACTGGCGGCTTGCCTTCATGACCATTCTGGGTGTGTGACTCCTTCAGTGTCCGCTTATTTTGTTTTTGTGTTATCTTGTTTGTCTTTGTTTCTTTTGTTTGTCTTTCGTTTTTGGTTGTTTGCTTTGTAGTTCTTTTTATTAGTGTTTTTTGCTTGTTTTTTTTTTTAATTCTTTTTTGGGTTTTTTTCTGTTTTTGTCTGTTAGCTATTTCGTTTGTGATTTGAATCTCTTTTTTGTACATTTTGTTTTATCCTTCATTCTTTTCTTGCTGTCTTTCATTTATGGTATCTTTGTCTTTTCTTGTTGTTTTATTTTTGATTAGCTTTTTTTCTTCATTTTAAGTTTTTTTTCTTTTCCGTTTGTTCGTTCTTTGTCAGTCTTTTACTGCTCTACCCTTTGTTTTCTTTCTTTCATTATCAGTTTATTTTCTTCCATTTTTGTTGTCTTCCTTGCCTTTCCTTTCGCTGTGTTTGCTTATTTCATTTTTATTTGTTCTTGATTTATTTTTATTTTAATCTCTGGTTGTGACCCCTTAAGTGTCTTTCTTTCTTTCTTTCTTTCTTTCTGTCTTTCTTTCTTTCGCTCTTTCTTTCGCTCTTTCTTTCTTTCGCTCTTTCTTTCGTTCGTTCTTCCTTTCGTTCGTTCTTTCGTTCGTTCTTTCTTTCGTTCGTTCGTTCTTTCTTTCGTTCTTTCTTCCGTTCGTTCTTTCTTTTGTTCGTTCGTTCTTCCGTTAGTTCTTTCTTTCTTTCTTTCTTTCTTTCTTTCTTTCTTTCTTTCTTTCTTTCTTTCTTTCTTTCTTTCTTTCTTTCGTTTCTTTCTTTTTCTTTCTTTCTTTCTTTCTTTCTTTCTTTCTTTCTTTCTTTCTTTCTTTCTTTCTTTCTTTCTTTCTTTCTTTCTTTCTTTCTTTCTTTCTTTTTTTCTTTCTTTCTTTCTTTCTTTCTTTCTTTCTTTTTTTCTTTCTTTCTTTCTTTCTTTCTTTCTTTCTTTCTTTCTTTCTTTCTTTCTTTCTGTCTTTCTTTCTTTTTCTTTTTCTTTTGTTCTTTCTTTCCTTCTTTCTTTCTTTCTTTCTTTCTTTCTTTCTTTCTTTCTTTCTTTCTTTCTTTCTTTCTTTCTTTCTTTCTTTCTTTCTTTCTTTCTTTCTGTCTTTCTGTCTTTCTTAGCTCTGTCGTTTGGTGGTTTGTTCTTGTGTGGTTTCCAGTGGCCGTGAGATGAAGCAGATGGCGTGCTGATGCGATCGGTCACTCTTCTCTGGTGTGGTTAGGGATGCGCTGATCATAATCTCGTTTCCAAAAACAAAAGTGTATTAATGCGATCAGAACGGCTGCATGTGTCCTGATGAGAGGAGCTGATTACCTGCCGAGAGCTCACATCCACGATTACTGACAATTACTGTGACAGATGACATCACAACACCACCGTTTATTTCCCCACCGCGAAACCCTTCCTCATCCTGCACTTTTGTCAGGGGGGAAAAACTCTTTCTGAGTGAGATAAACTCGCTGGATAATGTAAAGGCTTTTAAAAGGCCCTAGAGATCTGCGTGTCCTCCGCACATAGTGTTTGTGTGAGTCATAATGACGTTTATTTTTAGGCCCAGTGAGTGACCCCACACAAACTAATTTTAACACAATGCCTAATTTTTTTCCTTTTTCATCATTGCAGGTGGTGGCCTATAACGCAGAAGGGAAGAGTAACCCCAGCGCTGTGTCGGAGTTCACCACGGCCCCTGATAGGCCGAGCTGCCCCTGCAGACTCGCTGTGAAGGGCAAACCTCACCCGACCAGTTTCCGCCTGACTTGGGGTCAGTTCAGCTTGTCACGATCGCACAATCATTGATCCTTGACAGGAAAACAAAACATTTTAACATCATTGTTAATTTAGTCCTCGCACAATGCGAGTAAATCATGCTAAGCTAAATTTTCATGCTAGGCGACAAAAAATTGTGAAATTAAAACGTTAAAACGGACCGAAATGCAGAACGTACCTCAGTATTAAGAATTAGCTGAGGTTGCTAATGCCAAAGACTATAGATTAACAAGACGAATGGGGAAAAGTGCAACTGTCAATATGGCGGAGTAAGCCCCGCCTTCTAAATAAGAGCCAATCGCGAATTGTTAGTCATCACATCACTGCAGCTGTTGTCAGAAGCTCCGGTTCCCATAGAAACAGTCAGACACGCTTTCTCTTCGCTTGATGCAGCCTGAAAAATGTCGTTTTCTGTCATGAGCGTTTGGAAACTAAATGTATTAGACAGTCAGATGACTCCTGAAATTTAATCTTAATCGTTTTGGAGAATTTGGTGTTCAGTGATGAGGGCTGCACTTGCATGCCCGAGAGGCGTTTCAAAGATGGCTGCCGGCTGAAATGACTTGTTTTAAAGGGACTTTGCTGATACTAAGGATGTTTTTTATGGTTTCCCCTCAGAGCCTCCCAAAGACAATGGCGGCTCAGATGTGACGAAGTATGTGGTGGAGCTATCTGAAGGGTTATGCGGTACGTTCCTCTGAGGTTTTCTGCTGTGCTTTCTGGCATCATTACTGTTATTTCATTGATTTTGTTTGTGTGTGTGTGTGTGTGTGTTTTCAGGGTCTTCTTGGAATCAGGTGTACAGCGGTTCGGCTATGGAGTGTGTTTGTGACAGTCTGAGCCCAGGATGTTCATACCAGGCTAGAGTCCACTGCATCAGTGCGGGAGGCGAGAGCCCGGTGCGTCACACAAATCGTCCTTAAATAGTGATGACTCATCACTCATATCGCCTATACAAAATATTGGCTAATGAAATGCTCTCTAGGATGAGCGTGTCCCACCGCTCCAACACTGAGCTTTATAGTGCTAGCAGTGTTATAGGGCCGTCAACGGTTCATCACATCCACAATAAGAGTTTGTGTTTACATAATATGTATTACTGTGTATTATTATTTTGTATATATAAATACACACACACGCATGTATATATGTGCAATGTGTTATACATCTCAAATATATAAATGCATGTGTGTGTATTTATACATACAAAATAATTATTCACAGTACACGCGTATATTATGTAAACAAACGTTTATTTTGCGTCATGTCTGTGAGAAAGTGCCTTGTTTTCTTTAGTGTAATTTTAATAAAGCACTTATGGTGGATATATTCATATATTAAAGTTTAAATTTCTATTAAATATTAATTTTTATTAAATACGTTATGAATATAAAATATAAATGTTATAATATTTATAATTATATAAAATCTAAATATTACATATTTCTAATAATATATATATATATATATATATATATAATGTATGTGTGGTTGTATGTATATATATATATATATATATATTAGGGCTGTCAAAACGATTAATCGCGATTAATCGCATCCAAAATAAAAGTTTCTGTTTATATAATATATGTGGGGGCACTGTGTATAATTATTTTGTATATATATAATCACACATGCATGTATATTTAAGAAAAAAAATATTATTTATATATAATATAAATTATATATAAATCTATACACAGAATATACATGAAAATATTTCTTAAATATATACAAGCATGTGTGTGTATTTATATATATATATATATATATATATATATATATATATATATATATATAATTATACACAGTGCCCCCACATATATTATGTAAACACAAACTTTTATTTTGGATGCGATTAATTCTTTGACAGCTCTAGTATTTACATGAAAATATTTCTTAAAAAATAAAAGCATGTGTGTGTGTATATATATATATATATATAATTATACACAGTGCACCCACATATATTACGTAAACACAAACTTTTATTTTGGATGCGATTAATCGCGATTAATCGTTTTGACAGCCCTAATATATATATATGTGTGTGTGTGTAAATATATATATACATATATATATAAGGGTTGTCAGTTAAACCCGTTATTAACTGCGTTAGTGTGAAATTAAACAGTGTATGCTAATGTTGTTTTAAAAAAAAAAAAACATTTGCACAAAACTAGCCAATCCACTTTTCCATAAGAGCATTAAAATGAGAAAAAAATAATGGAGCAAAAAGAAATCAAAAGACATTTAGAATAGATATGAAAGTACGATTACTCGCGAGTTAACTATGACATTAATGCGATTAATCGCGATTAAATATTTTAATCGTTTGACAGCACTGATATATATAGTCGCAAATTATTTTGTCGCAAATTAAATGTCCAACTCTTGTTTTGTCTAGGCTAATTTTATTGCTAACGTTTAATGTTCTTTAAATAATTAAATTTTTAACACACACACGGTGTAAACATCGTCCACCTCATCGTCACGCAACTTTTTACCGATTCATCTGAAAACACAGACAAAACTTACATAAATGCTAAGAAGTTGAGCGCTGGATGCCATGTTGATATGGTTCATCGACACATGTGCGTAGTCCATATGCCCAAACACACACTGAAGATGTTCCAGTATCACTGCAAACCCCAAACACACGCACAGACACATTGTAAACACCGCTGACATCATCACCACAGAGTGCTTTTGCCGAGCGGCTGGTGGTAATTTCCCTCCTCCGTCATTTGCGCCCAGCTGGAATGGCGTTGTTGGTGGTTTACAGATGTATATCTGCATGCGGGACGTGCCAGCGCACGGCTATGACTCACGTTGGCAGCCGCTGGGTTTCGTGTGTTAATTTGAGAGGATGCTCACGCGGCGGTGCCCACACACACAGTTTTATCATCCAGGAGGGGGAACACCATTAAAACGGATCCAGGTTCTCCAGTCTTTCTGATTTCTCACGCTTTTTGTTGTTTTCAGCTGACGGAGGCCTTGCAGGTCCAAACGCCGCCTGTTCCTCCCGGCCCGTGTCAGCCGCCCAGGGTCGTGGGCAAACCCAAAGCCAGAGAGGTGCAGATACGCTGGGGTAAGTGAGGCTTTTGTGTGTATAAACAATGTATTTGGGGCCAATCAGGGGTGGCTTGAGTTGTGTATTTCACACCACAAGTGTTAAAGTTACTTTTAAATGCACGCCATTACCATATTGTGTTACGTCTGGAAAAGTAACTTATTGCATTACTCGTAAATTTTTTATGGAAAGTGATGCGCTCTGTTACTTCGCATTACTTTTTCTCACCTGGGCGGAGCTTGCTTGTTTGTTTTTTAAACAAACACTTGAAAGTTAACTTATTTTGTTGTAAATATCAAATGAATGCGTTATTTTACTAGTTACTTGTAACAAGTAACAAGTAAAGTTATGTAATCAGATTCCTTTTTTCTTGTAATGCATTACCCCAACACTGTAGACTCCTGTTTATAAGTTTAGAATATGTTTTCATGTTTTTAAAAGAAGTCTCTTATGCTCATCATGCATTGATTTGATCACAAATATAGTAAAGAATGTGCAAGCTTGTTTTTGTAATTGCGACTTTTTATCTCACAATTGTGTGTGTGGGTTGGGGAGGAGTGTTGTGATTATTATGAAAAATTTGGATTATGAGACAAGTTGAAATTAACTTTTGTAATGTTTATGTGGTTGCAGAAACAAGCTTCCATTAAAAAAAAACAGTAACAATGTGAAATGTTTAATAATATTAACTAGGGATGGGCAACGATTAATCGCATCCAAAAATAAAAGTTTGTGTTTGCATAATATATGTGTGTGTGTAGTGTGTATAATTAATTTGTATATATCAATACCCACACATGCATGTATATATTTAAGAAATATTTGCATGTATATACTTTATATATATTTATACATAATTAATATTATATATAAATATTTGATATATTAATTACACATTTTTCATATATATATATACATGCATGTGTGGGTATTGATATATACAAATTACTTTTGCACACCACACACACATATATTATGTACAAACTTTTATTTTGGATGTGATTAATTGCGATTAATCGTTTCCCATCCCTAATATTAACCTGCGAAGTGTCACCCCCCTTTTTTGAATATACATAAAAATAAAAACTTAAATGGTTGTAATTCAAGTATGCTTTGGAATATAGATGTAAGATTGATCTCGTTTTAAAAAAGATATTTGGCAGATTTTTATAGAAGTGAAATATATTAGGAATGTGAAGCAGAAAAAAAATGTTGAAGTTTGAGTTTATGAAAAATGATTCATATTTTAGATAAAATATATATTTTCAAAACCTGAGCGACTCTAAAAATTAAAATAAATAAATAAATTAATTAATAAAAGCCCAAAATCTGAATAGGTTGTGTTTAAATTTTTTGGTTGATATCCCAAGAAAATGAGCTTACAGTAAGATTTTGTTTGGGCGCAGTACTAAACTTTTTCACTAGGGCACCATTACTGCCCATATAAGGATACCTCGCATTTCCATAAGTGTTTTGAGTGATTTGAACCATTCAGACCATTCATTTTTTTCTAAAATAATTAAATGGATGCTATCTTGTGAACTCTTGGCATGAGAAGAAACTGAGGTTTCTACCCTTCTTTCATGATTTTTCATGTTCATCACAATTTCAAAATAAAGGTCTGAACATGCCTTAGGAGTATGAAAATGTTCTTGTTGCAAGTTGATCAATTACGTCCTCTTATTTTGAAAATCAATCACCAAATATGGAAACTAGAGATTGTAAGCTTTCAAATGATATGTAGTTTGTCAAAATTAGTTTGGGTTAGTATAGGAGGATACTGTTTTTAAAATGTTTTGGATTTGGGCCCACTGGTGGGCCTGTGATACTTATATTTAATAGGTTAAATCTATTCCTGTGATATAACGCTGTATTTTCAGCATCATTACTCCAGTCTTCGGTGTCACATGATCTCTGAGAAATCAAGCATTATTTTATTATCAACAGTTGTGCTGCTTAGTATTTATTTGAAAAAGTGTTTTTTTCAGGATATTTATTTTTAATTTAAGTCTTCACTGTCACTTTCGATCGATCTAAGTGTCCTTGCTGAACACGCACGTGTGTGTTAGAGAGAGGATGATGCATCTAAACGCCTTCTTCCGTTGCGTCTGTTAGCGCCCCCTCTGGTGGATGGAGGAAGTGCAGTGTCTTCGTACAGCGTGGACATGTTGGCTCCGCAGGGGGAGGAGAGCAGGGAAGTGTACCAGGGCTGTGAGCTGGACTGCACAGTGGGCAGTTTGTTGCCCGGCAGGACCTACGCCTTACGGATCAGAGCTGCCAACAAGGCTGGGGTGAGCGCAAGTTGCACACGGCACATAGTTGCTAATAATCTGCTCTTTTCATGAAATGCGCCACATGTAGTTTTACGTCAGCTAGCAAGTTGTTTCATATCTTGTTTGCGTTGAACAGTATGGCCCTTTCTCGGAGCGCTCTGAGGTCACGACGGGTCCGGGGGCCCCTGAGACGTGTCGGGCCCCTCATGTCACCTGTAAATCACCCACGTGTGCTGTGGTCAGCTGGGAGGTGAGCATATCCCATGATGCAAAGTGTTCTTACTGTCTCACGCAACTCTTTAGTAGCTTTGAGAGTTCAGGGTCCTTTTAGAAAATTATTTTGACTTGACTAAAAAGAAAAAATATATTTATTTATTTGTGTGTGTGTGTGTGTATATATATATATATATATATATATATATATATATATATATATATATATATATATATAAATATATATAAACTAAAAATTAAATAAAATAAAATAAATGAAATGAAATATAAATTTGTGTATGTGCGTATATATATATATATATATATATATATGTATTAGGGCTGTCAAAACGATTAATCACGATTAATCGCATCCAAAATAAAAGTTTGTGTTTACATAATATATGTGAGGGCACTGTGTATTATTTTAGATATATAAATACACACACATGCTTGTATATATTTAAGAAATATTTTCATGTATATTCTGTATATAGATTTATATATAATTTATATTATATATAAATATAAATATTTTATATATAATTTTTTTTTCTTAAATATACATGCATGTGTGTTTATATATATATATATATATATATATATATATATACATACAAAATAATTATACACAGTGCACCCACAAATATTATGTAAACACAAACTTTTATTTTGGATGCGATTAATCGTTTTGACAGCCCTAATATATATATATATATATATATATATATAAATTAAATAAACAAAAACTAAAACTTTATAGACACATTTTTAGAAAATTACAAAAAAAAAATCGAAAACAAAACTATTACATAAAAAACACATCCAAAAAAACAGAATAATTAAAATGAATACAAAATTAGATACAAAACAAAATTTAAAATATGAATAAAAACGTAATGATATTAAAATAACACAAATACTGTACATCAGAATTTAATTTGAGTGATATAAATGGGCAATATAAATTTTTACAAATATTTTGCAGTTTGTTTTTTGGCTGTGAGCTTTTATTTACATAATATCATAGATGAAAATAACTATTCCCCCTTAATTATTTTTGTAGTGCCTGTATTGCTTTTTGGTTTCATTTTGTTTGGTGTTTTTGATTTTTATTTGTTTCCACCTGTTTTTAGTTTTTATTCTTGTTTATATTTTTGTTTAGCTGTTGTTTATTGCTTTGTGTGTGGTGTTTGTGTCCTCACACGTGTTTGTCGCCCCGCAGGCCCCGGCCTGTAACGGTGCGGCGGTCTCGGAGTACCGCCTGGAGTGGGGGGCGGCCGAGGGCTGTATGCAGCTGTGTTACACTGGTGCTGCACTGTCCCATGAGATGAGGGGGCTGCTGCCCGCCACCAACTACTTCTGCAGAGTCCAGGTGAGAAGCCAACGCAGTGCTGATGCTTATTTCTGCCAATATAGTGCGTTTGAGCTGCTGATGGCAAGATCGGATGCAACGAAGCAGGAAATAGCTGTCTGGTGGCTGATTATGCTTTTACTTCCTGTAAGTGCAAAACAATCAGCTTGATGATTCATAAACATTAGATGACTGGGCAAGTGCCAACTTTACATTGTCAGCGCCACCCAGTGGTTGACAAAGACAAAAGTAGATTTATTTATTTTTTTGTGTGGGCTTAGACATAGCTGTTTATTACTGTATCGAGGGCTGTTGTCTACTACTTTTTGGCTGAAATTTTGTTCCGTGGTACAATGTGTAACTATATAAAAAATATGCTCAATCCTGGACTGTTACTTCAGATTCACAAGAGCGATACATGTCTAATTCAATCTTAGGAACGGAGTTTGAAATCGTGTGTTGTTTCAATAACAATAATGAGTTAATACATTCAGTTTCTGCGCATTTACTGTTGCATGTTAGTCTAGTATATTTAGTCTTGATGAGTTTTCTGCTGGCTCTGCTAGAATGCACAAGGTTAAAGATTAAAGGTGCATTTGATGTTCTTGTCAAGCCTGTTCGAACTTTAGTCACTCACTGTCTGTGTGATTGATGCATTTGCGTGTTTTGTTTTTGCTTTTTATTTAGCTTTTTGTTTTGTTTTGTTGTACTTGCTTTTGGGTTTTTTTGTTTTTGCTTTTTATTTTGCTTTTACTTTTGTTTTCTTGTGTTTGCTTTTTGTTTTCTTTTCTTGTATTTGCTTTTTGTTTTGCTTTTTATTTAGCTTTTACTTTTGTTTTCTTGTATTTGCTTTTTGTTTAGTTTTTTAACATTTAGCTGTGTCTTTGCATGAACTGCAGATTAAAGATGAAAGGTTTATTTGATGTTCGTGTCAGGCCTGTTGTGATTTAAGCCTCTTAGTTTTTTGTACTCGCTTTTTATTTTTTCTTGTATTTGATTTTTTGTTTTGCTTTCTTCAGTCATTTTTTGCATTTGCTTTTTGTTTTGTTTTTTGCTCTTTATTTAGCTTTTACTTTAGTTGTCTTGTATTTGCTGTTTGTTTAGTTGTCTTGTATTTGCGGTTTGTTTAGTTGTCTTGTATTTGATGTTTGTTTAGTTGTCTTGTATTTGCTGTTTGTTTAGTTTTCTTGTATTTGCTGTTTGTTTAGTTTTCTTGTATTTTCCGTTTGTTTAGTTGTCTTGTATTTGCTGTTTGTTTAGTTGTCTTGTATTTGCTGTTTGTTTTGTTTTCTTGTATTTGCTGTTTGTTTAGTTGTCTTGTATTTGCTGTTTGTTTAGTTGTCTTGTATTTGCTGGTTTTGTTTTCTTGTATTTTCCGTTTGTTTAGTTTTCTTGTATTCTCCGTTTGTTTAGTTGTGTTGTATTTGCGGTTTGTTTAGTTGTCTTGTATTTGCTGTTTGTTTAGTTGTCTTGTATTTGCCGTTTGTTTAGTTGTCTTGTATTTGCTGTTTGTTTAGTTGTCTTGTATTTGCTGTTTGTTTAGTTTTTTTGTATTTTCCATTTGTTTAGTTTTCTTGTATTTGCCGTTTGTTTAGTTGTCTTGTATTTGCCGTTTGTTTAGTTGTCTTGTATTTGCTGTTTGTTTAGTTGTCTTGTATTTGCTTTTTGTTTAGTTTTCTTGTATTTTCCATTTGTTTAGTTTTCTTGTATTTGCCGTTTGTTTAGTTTTCTTGTATTTGCTGTTTGTTTAGTTGTCTTGTAGTTTCCGTTTGTTTAGTTGTGTTGTATTTTCCGTTTGTTTAGTTTTCTTGTATTTGCCGTTTGTTTAGTTTTCTTGTATTTGCTGTTTTTTTTGTTGTCTTGTATTTGCCGTTTGTTTAGTTGTCTTGTATTTGCCGTTTGTTTAGTTTTCTTGTATTTGCCGTTTGTTTAGTTTTCTTGTATTTGCTGTTTGTTTTGTTGTCTTGTATTTACTGTTTGTTTTGTTTTGTTTTCTTGTATTTGTTTTGTTTTTTCTTGAATTTCATTTTTTGTTTAGTTTTCTTGTATTTGCTTTTTGTTTTGCTTTTTATATAGCTTTTACTTTTGTTTTCTTGTATTTGATTTTTGTTTAGTTTTCTTGTATTTGATTTTTGTTTTTGTTTTTTATTTAGCTTTTACTTTTTTCTTGGATTTGCTGTTTGTTTAGTTTTCTAACACCTTTGCTGTGTGTTTGCAGGCGGTGAATGTGGCGGGTGTGGGGCTCTTCAGCGACGCTGTGCTCTGCCAGACGCCCTGCTCTGTGCCAGCGACGGTCAGCAGTGTCCACGCTCTCCGCGAGTCCGAGATGAGAGTAGAGTGCAGGACTGCGGAGAGGGGCGAGGAGGAGGAAGAGGAGGATGAAGAGGAGGACGAAGAGGCCACTCCTCTCCTCTACTCACCGTCCACCTGCCTCGGGCTGCGCTGGGAGGCGCCGTGCGATCACGGGTCAGAGATCACATCTTACCTAATCGACCTGGGAGAGAAACAACCCATCCTTACAGGGCCCGTAACCAAATACATCATCCAGAACCTGCAGCCCGACACCACCTACAGGTACAACGGCTTAATACTTTTGTGAAAATTGAGATATGCTATACATTCAAAAGTTTGCGGTACAACTTAATATTTGTATTTACCAAGACCGCATCAAACCCGTAAAAACGTTTAAACTATCTATGCATCGATTATCAAGGTTTTTACAAAAATATTAAGCAGCAAAAACTCTTTCACATTGATGATAACATTTTTTCTTGAGCATCAAATCATCATATTAGAGTGATTTCTGAAGGATCATGTGACACTGAAGTCTTGAGTAAAGATGCTGAAAATACAGCTTTACATCACAGGAATACATTACATTTTAAATTGTAGTAATATTTCACATCATTGCCATTTGATGATGATTTTTTTTTATCAAATAAATGCAGCCCCGGTGGGCATATTTCTTAAAAAATAAATAAATAAATCATTATTCCAAGCTATAATAAGCCCAGCTGTGCCTGACTGAATCTGGTGTTTGTGTGTTTGAAGGATACGGATCCAGGCTCTGAATAGTCTGGGTGCAGGACCCTTTAGTCACACCTTTAAACTGAAGACCAAGCCACTGCCACCCCTCCCTCCCCGACTGGAGTGCACCGCCTCCAGTCACCAGACCCTCAGGCTCAAGTGGGGCGACGGCCCGGCCAAGGCCCAACCCACCGATTCCCTACAGTACCATCTCCAAATGGAGGACAGAAATGGGAGGTAAGTGTCTACATTATTGGTGCCTTTGTTAAAATCAGCCAATTATACATTAACATTCAAAAGTTTGGCGTCCGTAAGATTGGGGTTGAGGTGATGTCACTTCTTATGTCTTGAAACTATTTAATTTTTTATTCCCAAGTATGCATATTGCAATTGGAGAGATTTTTGCCACAAAGTGTCCCAACGTATTTGTGTGTATTTTTTAGCATTATGTATTTAATAGATATGTAACTAATTTTCTTCCACGTATAGATTTATGGAGGATTGTCGATTTGAGATGATTTTGTGGACCATTTTACTTTCAAAAAGTGAATTCTTCATTTCTTCATGAGAACATTTTCTGAATTTGGGGGTATAGAAAAGTCGAAGGCAGTTTTATCACAAAATTTATTTACCAAAGAAACTGATTAGGGCGGTCTAAATTACTGAAAATTACTTAAATATTACTAATTCAATACAAATTTACACATTTTTAGTTAGGAAAAACAGCTTTTGGCCTGTCTCTCCCGCAAGAGAGTTTAATGAGCAAAATAATAATGGACATCATTAAATTCCGAATTAACTTCCGAAGTTTGCATGCCTGTATCTCTAAAAGTATTACAGATATCTTAATATCCTTCTAGATTCTCATTCTTAATACACTTTTCTTTTGGAATCCTTATTTTCAATATCCTATAAAGTTCAGTCCCATAGATATGAGGAGCTCAAAGCAGCTCCATGTTCAAATTGTCGAATTATACCAATGTTCAATGATTGACACAGCTGGTTGCATCTGAAGAGGAATGTCTGAAGAATAAATACATTTTTAAACTAGAAATGGATCTCGTTTCCCTCAATTAAATGAATTGCAAAAACACTCAGTAACTCTTTGAAGACCAAAAATCCACTGAAAATGGTCGAGGCACATTAACTTGCTCTCTAACATGTATAATAATCTACATTTGAACCAGTTTTAGAGATATTTAGAAGATGGTGTTTTCATTTAACAACTTCTGAAGCTACCAAGAGTCCAAATACGCTGTATCATAAGGACAAAAGTTCAAGAACGAGAATCTGAAAGTACATTTGGACATCTTCAACACTTGTTGAATTAAACTTCAGAAAAATGTTTGTTTTCGGAAATCTGAGAGGTGTGTTGTATTCAATTGTTGAGGAAAACACCAAGATACATCTCAAGTTTCAGTTACCAACGTTTGGTTCTTGATCATTGAAAATGGGTCAAATTCAAGGATATTAAGATATATTGAATACTTTTAGAGTTACACGCATTACAACTCGTGGAGCCGGTATTGAACCGTCGAGGCCCTTTAGAATAAAGACACTGAAAGGACACTTAAAGAACCAGAATATAAAAGGATTTTAAGATATCTTCAATACTTTGAGTTACAGGCATGCAAACCTGGGGCAAAAAAAACCACAAGAAGTGCTTTTTGACATTTTTGAACAGTCACCGTTGGCATATAATGCAACAAAGATTGCTAAACTCAATAGATTTAACTAATAGACCTACAGTCCCAATATCTCTAGTCATTTTTACAACCCTGTCAATTGGCTCCAAATCTCAGGTGAAAATCGACATTTTGACCCTCATCTACAAAATAGTGGATTCCTAAGTAAATATACATCTTCGACATTTAATATTTTTTAGCGTGGTTACGGCTTTGACGCTTTAATCTTCTATTTCTGCAATGTTTCAACTGGAAAGGCTCACGAAAGCATTCAAAAGCAACTAAATCTCTTAAAGGGATACTCCACCTTTTTTTTTTTTTTTTTTTTTTTTTTTTTTTTTTTGGAAATAGGCTCATTTTACCAGTCCCCCAGAGTTAAACAGTTGGGTTTTACCGTTTTCGAATGTGGTCCGCCGATTTTCCGATATTTAGAAGAATATCAGTAACCAGACAGTTTCTGAATTGACTTCCATAGTATATTTTTTTTACTACTATTGAAGTCAATGAGACCAGAAACTGTTTTGGAACTGATATTCTTCTAAATATCAGAAAATCGGCTGAATGGGTTCGAAAACGGTAAAACTCAACTGTTTAACTCTGAGGGAGTTGTAAAATGAGCCGATTTCCAAAAAAAGTGGAGTATCCCTTTAAAATGCAAAATCTATTAAAAAAGAAAACTGTTTTTGTAAATCGTAATCATATTTTACAGTATTAAGCCGCCTTTCCACTGCACACGACATTCGCATATGATTGTCGTATTTCGCCCCCTAGTGTCAGTCGCTAGGAACTCTGAAATTGGTCGTGAGGCAACCGTTACCCTCGGATATACACGATGGTAAAATGAATGATTTTAATGACTGTAATGCATATATCTACACAAAACAAATGACCCTCAATACATCTCAAATAAAAACATAGTAGATTTTATAGAGCTAATCAATATAAATATTGATTTATTAATTATAAAATATTTTTTTTTCTGCTATAGTTAATTATAACCAATATTTTACAAGAAGAGCGTTTACAGAAAAACATTAAAGAGTTAAAATATTTGTAATTCTAGCCTCGCGCTCATAGTTTGTTTTAGCCTGGTCGCATACGGTTTAGCCGCAGAAGTTCAGATATTTCAACGGATCCAAAGCTCAAATCGGATCCGAATTTTCCGCATACGCATATGATCGGAGCTCCCCGCAGCTCCCGTACGACTCTCCATTGGAAATGAATGACTTCCGGTACGACGGCGGTCATTTGTCGTGTGCAGTGGAAAGGCGGCTTTACTGTTTTTACTGTAGATTTGATCGCATATTCTAACGCATTTTTAAAATAAAAACGTACAGATTTACACAATTATTTCTAGATTTGAAACTCACTCACATTTGTGTAGTACAAGTCAAGTCTCTCATTTATTACAGGATTGTAATATCGTGTGTTTCGTGGTTTTATAAAGTTCAGCCTTATAACATTGTCTCTGGTTCTCTTTTTGTTAACGTCTCTTCCTGAAGGTTTATATCCTTGTATAAAGGACCCTGTCACACTCACAAAGTGCAGAGGCTAAATGAGTCTACCTCGTACGCGTTCCGCATCCAGGCCTTTAACGAGGCGGGCGAGGGGCCCTTCTCCACTGTTTACACCTTCACCACCCCCCTCTCCCCACCGGCACCCCTGAAAGGTATCGACACACACGCGCCACAGGGTTTTTGCTTTTTTTTAAAACACTCGAGTTTGGGTTACCTCATGTATCTCACAAAACCTGTCATGAACATCATCAGGTCATATTTTACCTTAATATCAAATGGTGTGTGTGTGTGAAATACAATTTCTAAAACAAAACGTCTATTAACCCTTTAATGCCTGGCGTATCATATTTGATACACAAGTTTCTAAGACATATATTAAATCGGTGAGAGCAATACTTTCTTTGATAACCTGTTGTATCTATGTTGATACGTGTTTTCTGCCATCTTGTGGAATTTCACTGTACTGCAGGCAGTAGAGGGGGGATTTTTTAGCTTTTCAAAATGGCCGCTTTGATTAAATCAAGCCAGACGATTTCGGCAGGAAAATAAAGGCTAATTTCAAGTTGTTAAGGTAAAAAATAATATTTAATTGTGCCTGATATAATTAATTGATCACTTTCTGAATTGAAATAATGCATAATCACTTAAAAATTTAATTTTTAAATTACAAGTAAATCGTGTTGGAAATTGTGTATCAAATTTGATACAGCAGGCTTTTAGGGAACGTTTTGATTACAATGTATATTTATACAGTGTATATTTTAGATGCAAAAAAATATATTATGCCTTTAACAGTTTGAAAACAGAGAACATTTTAGGCTGTTTTTCTCTCTTTTTTTAAATAGATATTTTTTTCAGTCTTTTTATTTCACTTTGTGTTAGTCATAAAGTAGATAACTTTACTGCAATTTGACATTACAGACATAAAGCACCAATAAAGGGATAGTTCACTTTGAAAATTAATTTTTGATATGTTTTAGCTTACCTCAAGGGCATCCAAGATGTAGGTGTCTAAAACATATCAAAAATTAATTTCAAAGTGAACTATCCCTTTATTGGTGCTTTATGTCTGTAATGTCAAATTGCAGTAATGTTATGACTAACACAAAGTGAAATAAAAGGACTGAAATAAATATCTATTTAAATAAAGAGAGAAAAACAGACTAAAATGTTCTATGTTTTCAAACTGTTAAAGGCATAATAGATTTTTTTGTATCTAAAATATTAAAGGGGGTTAAAGAAAATATTTGTTTAATGTATTAAATTATTTGAATGGGAAAACATAATAATACATAAACATAATAGCATATAAAAACACTTAGTTTTCCACATTTTCCCATGGGTTTATTCTGATCCGTGCGTCTCCCTTCAGCTCCTCGCGTGGAGCGCGTGGACGAGTCGTGCGAGGTGAGCTGGGAGACACTGCCACCTATGAAGGGAGATCCAGTCATCTACTGTTTGCAAAGCATGCAGGGAAATTCTGAGTTCAAACAGGTACCTACACCACACTATCACCTCCATGAACAATTTTCAGTAGCTCACCAAACACCAAAAATGCTCTCAATCTCTTCACAAAGCGTCTCAAATGTCGGTCTCCACTTGTGAGCGCATCATCACACAGAGGTCACGGCGCTCGGCAGACAGCAGGTGTTGAGTCCAGGAATATTATTATAGCATAATGGCCATCGAGTGCTCATTACTGGACGGCTTAGTGACAGTTATTACACTTAATGTTAGGGCCAGATCAAATCTAGCCACTGAAATTTGTACTTTGATTGTACATGATCTATATTCTGACATCATGTTGTGACAATGGCCTTCATAACCTCGGATTAGCAACGCCATCATCAAAGTTAAGAAGCACCTCAGTACAGAATAGAATTAGTAGGGTTGGTGCTTAAAGGGTTAGTTCACCCAAAAAGGAAAAATCTGTCATTAATTACTAGTGGTTCCAATCCCGTACGATGTTTGTTCATCTTTTGGAACACAAGTTAAGGTCTTTGTGGTGAAATCGGAGAGCTGTCTGTCCCTCAATGGACAGCTGACGCAACTACCATGTTTCAAAAACTTCATAAAGAGATTGTGAAACCAATCCATGAATTGAGTGGTTTAGTTCAAATTTTCTCAAGAGACACGGCCACTTTATATGATGAACTGATGAATGTTTGTGTGTGAATAAAAGCCTAAATTCATTGATTCTGTGAGAACCAATGAGGTTCATTCTCGTGTGTTACGAAGCACGTTTGAGCTTCTGCGAGAACCAATGAGGTTCATTCTCGTGTTACGAAGCATGTTTGAGTTTCTGCAAGAACCAATGAGGTTCATTCTCGTGTGTTACGAAGCACGTTTGAGCTTCCGCGAGAACCAATGAGGTTCATTTCTGTGTTACGAATCACGCTTGAGCTTCTGCGAGAACCAATGAGGTTCATTCTCGTGTTACGAAGCACATTTGAGCTTCTGCGAGAACCCACGAGGTTCATTCTCGTGTTTTACGAAGCAACCAATGAGGTTCATTCTCGTGTTACGAAGCAACCAATGATGTTGATTCCTGTGTGTTACGAAGCATGTTTGAGTTTCTGCGAGAACCAGTGAGGTTCATTTCACGTTTGAGCTTCTGCGAGAACCCACGAGGTTCATTCTCGTGTGTTACGAAGCAACCAATGAGGTTCTTTCTCGTGTTTCGAAGCACGTTTGAGCTTCTGCGAGAACCAATGATGTTCATTCTCGTGTGTTACGAAGCAACCAATGATGTTCATTCTCATGTTACGAAGCAACCAATGATGTTGATTCTTGTGTGTTACGAAGCACGTTTGAGTTTCTGCGAGAACCAATGAGGTTCATTTCTGTGTTACGAATCACGTTTGAGCTTCTGCGAGAACCAATGAGGTTCATTCTCGTGTGTTACGAAGCATGTTTGAGCTTCTGCGAGAACCAATGAGGTTCATTTCTGTGTTACGAATCACGTTTGAGCTTCTGCGAGAACCATTGAGGTTCATTCTCGTTTTACGAAGCAGCCAATGATGTTGATTCTTGTGTGTTACAAATCACGCTTGAGCTTCTGGGAGAACCAGTGAGGTTCATTCTCGTGTTACGCAGCACATTTGAGCTTCTGCGAGAACCCACGAGGTTCATTCTCGTGTTTTACGAAGCAACCAATGAGGTTCATTCTCGTGTTACAAAGCACGTTTGAGCTTCTGCGAGAACCAATGAGGCTCATTCTCGTGTTACGAAGCAACCAATGATGTTGATTCTTGTGTGTTACGAAGCATGTTTGAGTTTCTACGAGAACCAATGAGGTTCATTCTCGTGTTACGAAGCATGTTTGAGCTTCTGCGAGAACCCACAAGGTTCATTCTCTTGTTTTACGAAGCAACCAATGAGGTTGATTCTTGTGTGTTACGAATCACGCTTGAGCTTCTGGGAGAACCAATAAGGTTCATTCTTGTGTTACGCAGCATGTTTGAGCTTCTGCAAGAACCAATGAGGTTCATTCTCGTGTTACGAAGCACGTTTGAGTTTCTGCGAGAACCAATGAGGTTCATTTCTGTGTTACGAATCACGTTTGAGCTTCTGCGAGAACCAATGAGGTTCATTTCTGTGTTACGAATCACGTTTGAGTTTCTGCGAGAACCAATGAGGTTCATTTCTGTGTTACGAATCACGTTTGAGCTTCTGCAAGAACCAATGAGGTTCATTCGATTTTTGATTTGATTTGAGATCTTTATTTTGAACATGTAAATAAAAAAAAAATACAATTATTACTCAATGAAACAAGGAATATTAATTAAAAGAAACAAAACAAGAATACACAACAAAGTAAAAAAAAAAATTCCAATACTTTCCAATACTTGAAGAAAACGACAAAAACTAAACAACCCTCTATTTACATGTGCAAAAAGGAGTAGGAAGAAGTAAAACTTATGTACTCCTACCCCTTTATACCATATTTAACAAATACCAAAAAAATAAATAAACTTCTAAATAAGTAATCAATCTATGATCCATAAAAGTATTGATTCAGAAGTTCTATACACATAAGGATGTTTCCTGATCATGACAATATTTATACTACAAATTTATTCAATATAAGCTCAAATTAGCACTGTGTTTCTCTGTAACTCTGGAATATAATTTCTTTGAACCTCTTTTTAAAAAGAATTATGTTTGGACATTGCTTAAATTCATCATTTAGCTTATTCCACAATTTAACACCACAGACAGACAAACAGAAACTTTTCCTAGTTGTTCGATAACTATTAGTCTTAAAGTTTGACCTTCCCCTTAAGTCATAACACCCATCTCTTTCCAAGAACCTTTTCTGTATACTGCCCGGCAATAAATTTTTCCTAACCTTAAACATAAATATTGCTGTTTGAAATTCAACTAGATTAATTAGTTTTAGTGCTTTAGACTGTAAAAATAATGTGTTGGTGTGCTCCAAATATCCTGTGTTATGAATAATTCTAATTGCTCTTTTTTGAAGCATAAATAAGGATTGCAGTGCATTTTGATATGTATTACCCCAAACCTCTACACAGTAATTTAAATACGGTAACACGAGTGAACAGTACAAAATGTGGAGTGATCTGTAATTTAGAATGTGCTTAGCTTTAGCCAATACTGAGATACTTCTAGACAGTTTTGTTTGGACATGTTTTATGTGAGGTTTCCAGCAAATCCTGTCATCTATAATCACTCCAAGGAATTTCATTTCGTGTACTCGTTCTATATTAACACCCTCAATCTGTAGCTGAACTTGATTGTTTGACTTACAATTACCAAATATCATGAATTTAGTTTTGCTAAAATTTAAAGATAACTTATTAGTGTCAAACCACTGTTTTATTTTTATGAATTCTGAAGTGATTAAGTCAAGGAGTTGCTGTAAATTTTGACCAGAAAATAAAGATGTTTGTGTCGTCAGCAAATAATACAAATTTGAGTAGTTCAGATACTTTACATATGTCATTTATGTATAGAATAAATAATTTAGGTCCCAGCACTGACCCCTGGGGGACACCACAAGCAATGTCCAAACATTCAGATGTGTAATCACCCAACTTCACAAATTGTTTCCTGTCTTTTAAATAACTGCTTAACCAATTCAACACTATCCCTCTGATCCCGAGCCTTTCCAGTTTATTGATTAGTATTTCCTGATTAATTGTATCAAAAGCTTTTTTCAAATCAACAAATACCCCAACTCCATATTTTTTTTGGTCAGTGGAATTTGTAATTTCTTCAATGAGTTCAAATAATGCTAATGATGTTGAATTATTTTTTCTGAATCCATACTGGCTGTCAGAAAGCAATTTGTGTTTTTCTATAAATTTGTCCAATCTGTCACTGAAGAGTTTTTCTAGAATTTTTGAGAATTGTGGCAAAAGAGAGACAGGCCTGTAATTTGTGAAGTTGTGTTTATCTCCGGTTTTGTACAGGGGTATTACTTTTGCTGTTTTCATTTTTGTTGGAAATTGACCATTTTGAAACGATAAATGAAAAAGTTCATTCTCGTGTTACGAAGCATGTTTGAGTTTCTACAAGAACCAATGAGGTTCATTTCTGTGTTACGAATCACGTTTGAGCTTCTGCGAGAACCAATGAGGTTCATTCTCATGTTACGCATCACATTTGAGCTTCTGCGAGAACCCACGAGGTTCATTCTCGTGTTTTACGAAGCAACCAATGAGGTTCATTCTCGTGTTACGAAGCAACCAATGATGTTGATTCTTGTGTGTTACGAAGCATGTTTGAGTTTCTACGAGAACCAATGAGGTTCATTCTCGTGTTACGAAGCATGTTTGAGCTTCTGCGAGAACCCACAAGGTTCATTCTCTTGTTTTACGAAGCAACCAATGAGGTTGATTCTTGTGTGTTACGAATCACGCTTGAGCTTCTGGGAGAACCAATAAGGTTCATTTCTGTGTTACGAAGCACATTTGAGCTTCAGCGAGAACCAATGAGGTTCATTCTCATGTTTTACGAAGCAACCAATGAAGTTCATTCTTACGTATGTGTTACGAAGCATATTTGAGCTTCTGCAAGAACCAATGAGGTTAATTTAAATAATTAATAAAATAATTTAAAAATAAATAAATAAAAGCTACTTAAGCATTCTGCAAAATATCTCCTTTTCTCCATCTCAATCATATGGTTTTGAAAAGACATGGGTAACAAATTAATAGAAATGAGGGGGGAGGGGGGGAGAGCCGGTTAAACGCATCACCTAGATGTCTGAATTTGCAGTATTGAATTTAATTTTCACTGGAAATACTATGTGACAGACGGGACCCGACAGATCTGTTTGATTTAAGTTGAGAGCACTCTAGCGAGAGCACCTGCGCTGGCGGCCTGTGAGTGACTGTAGATATGAGCGTAGTGGAAGGGAAAAGCAGTCTCACTGGCTCTGACTCATCGCCTCCTGCTGTGGGAGACTGCAGGCTGATGAGAGGCTTGTCTATGTGTGTTGATGCAACCCACACACACATGCACGGCTTCTAATGCATATATTCATGTTCTCCAGGCGTATTATTTCTCTCTCTACACATCTGCATCTTTAAAATAGACTTCATCAGTTCTTTTCTCCTTAGTTTAATGTCTTTTAGACACGAATGCAGTGCTGAGTGTTGGTCTAGAAAATGATTACTGGTCTATTCAAAAATACGCAAATTTTAGTTCTTAGCAATGAACGTTTTCGATTGAGAATTGGATCTAAATATGTGACAATACTTCTATTAAATACACCATACCTCTATTAGATAAAAAAAAATGCCATACTATTTTAATTACAGAAAATATAATTGTTGTTATGTTTTTATATGCACTACACACAAAAGTATAAGAAATGCATTAAAAATATATAGTAGAATGATTTCTAAAGGGTCATGTGACACTGAAGACTGGAGAAATGTTGCTGAAAATTCAGCTTTAATCACAGGAATATTAAATTATTATTATTTTTTTTAAATATTAAAATAAAGGTTTGTGATTATATAATATAAATGTTTGTTCTGTGTATAATTATTTTGTATATATAAATGCACATTCATTCATGTATATAGTTAAGAAATAGCTTTTACTAATACATTAAATATATATATATATATATATATATATATATATATATATATATATATATATATGTGTGTATTTGGATTTGGAAACTTTTATTTTGGATGTGATCAATCACACTTAAAGGAGTAGTTCACTTTAAAAAAAAAAACAAAAAAAACTTTTGCTGATAATTTACTCACGCCCATGTCATCCAAGATGTCCACGTCCTTCTTTCTTCAGTTGAAAAGAAATTAAGGTTTTTGATGAAAACATTCCAGGATTTTTCTCCATATAATGGACTTCAGTGGAAACCAAACGGTTTCAGTACAAACTGCAGACTGTTCAAAGGGTTTTAAACGACTCCAGACGATGTATAAGGGTCTTATCAAGCAAAACGATCACTCATTCAAAAAAATGATAACAAAGTTTAAGTTTTATAAGCCTAAATGGTCGCCTTGCTCTGTTCTGTGACGCATGTTTGTGACGTCAATGAACGAATCTTTTTTCGAACGAACGAAACATTTAACGAACGAAACAAATGAATTGACTCGGAAAAAGATTCGTTCATTTTGATACAAAACACATTTTTTTAAATTGTAATAATAATCAACTAAATTCAGCCTTAGGAAGAATGACAGACAACATAAAAAAAAAAAAATAACACGAAACAATAAAAATTCTTACTGACTAATGGTAGAGTAGTGTGTATATAATACTCCAGTACAAATTTTTTGCAACGTACTAATTTTTAATTTCCGTCTCCAACCCTCTCAGATCTACAGGGGCTCCGCCACTTCCTTCCAGCTCCCCAACTTGAGCTCGTCCACGGACTACCGGTTTCGCGTCTGCGCCATCCGGCAGTGCCAGGACGCCCCCGAAATCATCGGGCCCTACAGCTCCACCGTCATCCTGCTCCCGCCTCGCATCGACACCCCCGGGGCCTCCGGCGCCACGGGGTCCAAAGCGGCCGAGGCCCAGAAGCCAAAACGCAGCCTGACGGACGAACAGTTTTCTTTCCTCATCATCGCCCTCCTGGCCGTGACGTCCATCCTCATCGCGGTCGCCATCCAGTACTTCGTGATCGAATGAGCCTCGGTTGCCGCGCTACATCGTTCAAAGCGAGTTTGTTTTGTTGATGTTTCTTTTTGTTTCTTTATTTCCGTTTCCGGAGCGCAAGCGTCGAGGAGCCGCTCGAAGGGAAGGATCGAGAAAAGGAAGTTGTAGAATCACCCAATCTATCGTTCTGTCTTTCTCGCTCGCCTTCCGTCAAAAGAACGCCGTTCCCTTCCCCCGACGGACTCGGGAGTGCGGTTTATTGAAGGATCAGCAGCGAAGCTTAGCGCTCGTGGCGTACTCATCGTACCACTTCATTTATTTGTGTAGCTGTAGTCTTTATGTTATTTATACGTATAATTTTCTGTCGAGTGTAAGTTTCGTTCAGTGTTCCAAAGCTAGCTCGGTGGTCGCGCCGCTCGCCGGTTCGCTAACTTGGGCCTGGGACTCGAGGGCCAGTGACTACACCGTCAGCGACCCGGGGGGAGGTAAAGGAAGGGAGACCGATACCGCTCGAATTAGCGAAACGTTGATTTAGCACTTTCCTCAGAACTTTTTTTGATGTTCAGAATGTGTAAAGGATGCAAAAATAACTAGAGAAATGTTAGTATATTTTTGTACAGTATGATTACGAGGACCTGAGATATTCTTGCTTAGTACGGGGAGTAAGACTATGACTATGAATACCAAACTAACTCAGCTTAATAGTTATTTTTACTATCATGTACGTATACTGTAGCTTGTTTTTACAATCAAGCAGCTGCTTTGCTCCAAAATATTGTCGTTCAGCACAAACAATGTACGCTTTCTCGGAAACCTTTCCTTCAGTCGTTACCTTTGCACCTTAGTGAGAAGAGAAAAAAAAAATACTTATTGAATGCGTCTTGATCTTGTGATGCGTTTTATGGATCATGTTCTCCGGTTGTGCAAGCCCTCAATGTGTTTTGGCTGTTTTTAAAAATGTAGTACCACAAAATTTGTTCTTGAAATGGTTGATTCTTGACTAATCATGATTTCAAAAGTCATTTGATATTTTCTTAATTTCTCTATTGGTCATTTTTCGGGGGTGGGAGGAGGAGGAGGAGGAGGAGGGGGTTGTTTAGTTTTAGAAACCCAAATATCACATTGTTAACCTTTTACTTTTAGCAATATTATTATTTTTTTGATGTAATCTCGAGATTATTGAATATATGACTAAATATTTTCAGATGTTGTTTTGTTTTTTTGTTTAAATCACACATTTAAACTTTATTTTTTTATATGGAATATAAAACCTTTAAGTTAATTCTGTCCAGCAAAGAAATTAAGAAAAGCGCAAGAAACAAAAACGCGAACCGCAGTAATGAATTGTGTTAATCCTACATGTACTTCCTGTGAAATCGAAATTTTTGCCTTTTTCTCTGTGTGTTTAAGTCTTGTGACTGATTGTCAACGCTGCGCGACGACAGCATGACGTTCCGGTCGTAGGGTTTCGTGTTTTGTGCTTTGGTTATGGGCATATGAGTGCTGTCAACAACAGTTAACAACTACAGGTACCTTGCAAGAAGTCTTGAATGAAAATGAATTACATGATTTGGTCTAATAGATATCCTGCAAATGTCTTCTGTTTGTCATTGAAGGGGAAAAAAAAAAAGAAAATCTCAAATTCCTATTTTTGATAGTGATACAGTGTAATTGCAAATTGTGCCATTTTAACATCTCCCCACCATGGTAGGCGTTTGGTTCTCGGGAGAAAGAAAAACGACAAAAAAATCAATAAAATATGCACAAAAAATGAGACCATTTTTATGTAATTTTAATGTTTGCAGTTACCTCATACACCGTACATTCCAAAACAAAAATTTGTTATAGTATACATACTACCAGACATATCACTTTAAAATGTTATCAGATAGGAGATGTATAATCATATATATGTATCTAAAAAGTGTGTCTGTATAGTCATGATATCTACAGACGGATCCATGCACAATAAAAGATTTATAATTCTTAATCGTCGTCTTTTACTGCACGTTGCCAAATGTATGCAGATTCATATCACAATAGTAATGTTTTTTTATCCTCTCGCTCATGGTTTCATTATGGAAGCTTGTTTCCGCCATAGAATGAAAAATAAAAAAAGGTAATTGCGACTTTTTATCTCACAATTCTGACTTTTTTTCTCACAATTGCGAGTTTACTTCTCACAATTGTGACATTATTTCTCAGAATTGCGAGATGGAAAGTCAGAATTGCGTTATATAAAGTCAGAATTGCGACTTGTAAAGTCAGAATTGCGAGTTTTTAAAGTCAGAATTGTGAGTTATAAAGTCAGAATTGCGAGATATAAATTCAGAATTGCGAGTTATAAAGTCAGAATTGCGAGATATAAAGTCAGAATTGTGAGATATAAAGTCGCAATTGCGTGATATAAAGTCAGAAATTCATGATATAAAGTCAGAATTGCGAGATATAATGTCAGAATTGTGAGATTTAAACTAGTCTTTTTTTCTCCTTAGAATTGGCCTGATAAGTCGCAATTGCGAGTTTATATCTCACAATTCTGAGAAAAGATGTCAGAATTGTGACATATAAACTCGCAATTATGTCATATAAAGTCAGAATTGCGAGATGTAAACTCGCAATTGTGAGAAAAAAAGTCAGAATTGTGAGATAAAAAGCCGCACTTCTGTCTTTTTTTCTCAGAATTGCGGCGTTATATCTCGCAATTCTGACTTTATAACTCGCAATTGCGACTTTTTATCACGCAATTCTGACTTTTTATCTCGCAATTCTGAGAAATAAAGTCAGAATTGCGAGATATAAACTCGCAATTGTGAGAAAAAAAGTCAGAATTGTGAGATAAAAAGTCAAAATTATTTATTTTGATTTTTTTATTCAGTGGCGGAAACAAGCTTCCATGTTTCATCCATAAAGATGGGAAGAAGAGCCACCGGGTTCATTGGGTTAGAGATCATGCTCCAGACAGATTGTCTATTAAATTTGATTATTCTTCGGCAATTGCATCGTGTTATTGCATATTAGACATTAAAGTGATCTAAATATATTTCTCTGTAATGTTTCAAAGCAGATCAGAAGTGAACGTATGAATAAAGATCATGTTAACATTACAAATCACTAGTCTAGAACACAAAGTCATGCTGCTATTACACAGTCTAAACCACATGAACTGTAATTGAATAAAATATATATATGCTTGTTGAAATTTAAGCAAATTTTTCTATAAAAGGTTTCTATTAATATAAGTTCAGTGTTTTATCCAAATTATTACTTACTGACCACCACCTACCTGTATCAGTCCAGCATTGCCGTCTCAGACCTGGTCTCAATTGCAAGTGCAATGTTTTATTCAAATTATTACCTTAATAAGATGAGTAAACAACTAGCTTATATTTACACATGAACCAAGATCTGTTTAGCATTTGAATGCACGCATTGAAAGCCAAAGCCCCGCCTCTCAACCTCCCTCCCTATCCGTCTACATTGTCTCCACCTCCTGTGATCTCAATATTTAATTAAGAGCTGGACCAGCAGAGCACCAGAGACAACCTCCATAAGTCTCGTCCGTTCCATCTCCTGATCAAACGCACCAGCCGTTTGATGTTTTTGGCCTCTTATTGCAAATGGACTTTCAGTGAAGTCTCGTAGTCTCGTCAGCGGAGTTCATCCTCATCCTTTTGTAAAGGTCTGTTGTACACTTAGAGCGACCGCCGCAGACTTGCCTCGAAATGGAGGACTTTGTGGAGGACCACCATTGCGGAGACTCTCTCTTCCCAACCTCCACCCTCATTCCTGTCACCACCATTTGCGTCCTGCTCTTCATCGTTGGCGTAACCGGCAACACCATGACCATTCTCATCATCCAGCGCTTCAAGGACATGAAGACCACCACCAACCTGTATCTGTCCAGCATGGCCATCTCAGACCTGGTCATCTTCCTCAGCCTCCCCTTCGACCTCTACCGCCTCTGGAAGTACGTACCTTGGGTCTTTGGGGGGCTGGTGTGCAGTCTGTCTCACTACATCAATGAAGCGTGCACCAACGCCACCATCCTCCACATCACAGTGCTCAGCATGGAGCGTTACCTGGCCATCTGCTTCCCTTTCAAAGCCAAAGCTGCCATCACCAAGAGGAGGGTCAAGTACGTCATCTTGGCTCTGTGGGGTTTCGCCCTGCTATCCGCTGCACCGATGTTCTTTCTGATGGGCGTGGAGTACGAGAACGAGACGATACCTGACCCAGGCACCCGGCAGTGCAAGCACACGCGCTATGCCATCGACTCGGGGCTGCTGCACACCACCATCTGGGTGTCCACCACTTACTTCTTCTGCCCCATGTTTTGCCTGCTCTTCCTCTACGGATCCATCGGCCGAAAGTTGTGGAAGAGTCGTCATGAGCTTCATGGGCCCAATGCGGCAGCAAGGCAGAAGGTTAATCGGCAGACTGTCAAGATTCTGGGTGAGTTGGTCTTAGGTAGTGTTAAGGCTAGAGTGCACTACACAACTTTCAACATTGGAACAGATTTTAAATGAAAAAAGTTTACAGAGAACGATTGCCATGAATGAACATCGCACACTACCCGATTCTCTGATCCTTATGGTCTGGTCTGGTCACAACAAACTTGTTCAGAAAGATGCACCTTGTTGCTAGGAAAATGGATGACAAATGAAAACAATATGTGTTATAAGATCACCTCAAAATATCAAGCATGATTGATATCCGTGGACTGGATGGAATCAAAGTCAAGCAAAAATCTGAGTCTGTGCTTATACACTACATTCTGAGAAATGGGTCAACTCTGTCTCTGACTTGGCAACTACAGTAGCGCCGACTTGTCCAGACCGACAATCGAGGCAATAAAATCTAGTCCAAAGTCGTGTACTGTATTCCAGCTTTTAGGAATTGATAGTTGTGCTTGCTAAGGTTCATTCTTGGACAAGCTCCTAACCCGAAGTATCAACCTCGGAGTGCAAATCGTCCTACAATGTTTGTGCTGTAGACTAGCCTGACTTCGTCATACTCATTTCCTATCGGAAGATGAGTCTGAAAGCCCTCCGTCTAGGTTTGATTATGAGGCGTGTCGTAACCGAACCAGGAAAAAAAAAAACCTCTGCACTCAATTGGATAGTCGGTAGACCTACAACCAATCAGAGCAGCGCATAAGTCAACTCCTTTGCATAGTGCAGTTTTCAAATACAGAACGTAGCCTAACCTTATTTATTTTAGAAGATAAATAACGAGTGTTACTTCTTTTACTTACTTCTCCATGAGTGCCACCAAAGGAGAAACCACAACGACCACAGGCTTTTCATTACATCCCATCTTCTTAGCGACCGTCAGAGCCAGCTGATAAGTTACACTTTTCCCGAATCATGTAGAAAGGACGCCAAAAATATCTTTCCGTTCGACAAATGCCTTGATTGCAGTTCTCTGTTTGTCTATTAAAATGAATGCGCTGTCGATTTATTTTACAAAAGACGCGACAGCGGAATCTATACATCTCAATTCTCCAACTGCACTCATCTTTGACAAGCGCTCTTTGACGACGTGAGGATTACGTTACTGAAGACCACCTGTCAATCATCGTATAAAGCCCGCCCTGGCAATTTGATTGGCCCGTTGATTTCAGAACCGATCATAATTTCTCCTCAATGGATTGAGTCCAGACCAAACTTCCCGTCCAAAAAATGTTGTGGGCGGAGTTCGGGCTGGCATCCAGGCTAGCTGTAGACATGAACATGTCAAATCATGAGGCTTGTTGAGGTAATAATAATAATAATTCATTACATTTATATAGCGCTTTTCTCGGCAATCAAAGTGCTTTACATAGAGAGGGGAATCTCCTCAACCACTACCGATGTGCAGTATCCACCTGGATGATGCGATGGCAGCCATAGTGCGCCAGAACACCCACCACACACCAGATTACTGGTGGAGAGGAGACCGTGATGAAGCCAAATGGTATATATGGGGATGATTAGGAGGCCATGATGGACAGAGGCCACTGGGCAAATTTGGCCAGGATGCCGGGGTTACACCCCTACTCTTTCGAAAGACATCCTGGGATTTTTAATGACCACAGAGAGTCAGGACCTCGGTTTAACGTCTCATCCGAAAGACGGTGCTCTTTGACAGTATAGTATCCCCATCACTATACTGGGGCATTAGGACCCACACAGACCACAGGGTGAGCACCCCCTGCTGGCCTCACTAACACCTCTTCCAGCAGCAACCTGGCCTTCTCAGAAGGTCTCCCATCCAGGTACTAACCAGGCTCAGCCCCGCTTAGCTTCAGTGGGCAACCAGTCTTGGGCTACAGGGTGATATGGCTGCTGAGGTAAGGTGTGAGATTACAGATCATGCTAATGATTTTTGTTTGGACAACCAAATAAACAGGTAAACAAAATCCCATAAGACTTACACTGAAGGACAGATCTGGGCCATGTTTAGAGATCAGAATGCCGTAGAGAAAAGAGGTAGGCTCTTTTGACTTGCGTCCATAAGTGGCCATTCACAACACCCCTATCAACTGCGTAGCAACTACTGTAGCAATGTGTTAAAACACACAGATCACCTTAGCAATGGTGTAGTCGAGTCCAGGCTGAGACCGGAGTAGGAGTCAGTCAAGACAGAGGGTCGGAGTAATTCATAAAGCGTAAATGTTTTCCTGTCGGTATTGTTGCAGCACTTAAGACCGGAAAAAATATAGAGAGATTGAAAATAAATAAAAATTTGATTAGATTTGCAATGTTGATAGCTGGAAATGTCATCAGTGTCTGCAAAAACGGTCCATTAGTAACTTTGTAGAAATGTATTTGCAATGTAAATGACTGGTGTCAACTTGTGTGAGATGAAGCCTGACAGACCTTGCAAATGTGTAACATCTTGTCTATTCATTAATCATGCTCCTTATGTTGGGTTAGTGAATGTGGCTGTTTTCTGTTTATTAGAAGCCTTAATAAATCAGTGTCAGTAAGCGCCCACCCGTAACATGGACTTATTCTTCTATTAACCCCATATCCCATCTCCCTCTTCTCTTAGCTGTTGTCGTATTGGTCTTTGCCATATGCTGGCTGCCTTACCACATCGGTCGGTTCCTCTTCACTCACGTTGATGACTACCACTCGGCCCGCCTCAGTCAGAACTTCAACGTGGCCTCCATGGTGCTCTTCTACCTGAGCGCCTCAGTTAACCCTGTCCTCTACAACCTCATGTCCAACAAGTACCGCTCTGCCGTCAAACACCTCTTCCTGTTGCCCCGCAGCGGCCGCCACGGCCCCAACCGGAGGCATATCTCGACGCGTGATGACACCACCGCCTGCACAGAGACGCTCAATGTGACGAAAGAGACCATGATGACCAGTGGCGAGTTTCAAGAGCCAGTTCCGCTTTAGGCCCGAATCTCCAAGAACTGTGGACTTGATTAGACGCGTGCATTTCGATTCTGCTCACCGATTCCTGTGCGCATTTTAATGTGATTTCAAACCATTCGAGCGCGAAAGAGAACTCTTTACACAAAAAGCCACCTCTCGTGTAGTGCGTGAATACTGAATTGAGTTCTTCTCGTCGTCTTGTGCTTGAATGGGCAAATACACAGAAAATTGTCACAATATCCTTGTAAACAGTCAATTTCGTCTTACGTCATTGTAAAAAGTTGAGAAAGAAAACACATGTGAAACAGTATTTTGGATCCGTACAGCTCTTAACCCTCTGGTGACTAAGCCCTTTGGTAACGCTTCCTTTTACAGTACAGTACTTACAGTGTACTTACCTAGAAAGTACTGGTGAATATAAGGTAAGTACATGGAACAGGGGTAGGTTTAGGGGTAGGTTCAGGGTTAGTACTAGTTATTACCCAGTAATTGTAGTTACTAAAATAAGTTCATAGTATTTACATGGGTAACTGAACTGTAAAAGGAAGCGTTATGGTCTGTTTTCTCTATTTTTTTTTCATTTGGGCTTATAAATTACTATATATGTAATGGAGATGAAACATTATGTGTTTGGTATCTATGGATTCAGAATACCCTAAACTAACATAAGCATGCATGCAATGTGTTTTTAAAGGAAGTATGAGTGAAAAATGTACAATATACTAGTGAATTTCGAAAACAGAACACATTTATTTCTGAAAATCACACATCACACAATAGTGAACAGTTTTTGAACAAAAAGTATATTTGTCAAAGCCTTTGCTTGACAGACATGTGTAATTGTTAAATAAAATGTGTAAAGAACAATGAAAAATCGAACTTTATTTACAAATAGCCCCTGGCGTTTTTCTTAGGACTGCTTAAAATTTTCTAAGCAATGCTTTCGCCTCGTCACTCTCCAGTAATTGTTCCAGATTCTCTCATTTCCTTATTTTATTTTAGGCATTTTGATGTGCAACTGTAGTGGTTTGACAGCATTGATGACACAGCGGTCTTTACTTCAGCATTAATCTACAAACAAGTGGATGCTTAAAAAAATTATATATATATATATATATATATATATATATATAAATGGTAATAAATAAGAGTGCAAACCCTGTTTCCTTCCTTGTGCTATTCAAACATTTTAAACTTATTATTAAAAATCTTTTTTATATAATAATTCAACACTTCAGAAATTTTAAAACTCATATATAAAAAAGATGCATTGAAGTAATTTTGTTCCATTTAATGTAACTTTTTTTGCGTAATTTAATAAATCCAGACAAAACTTGACACTGCAAGATCTCAATTGTTTTGAAGATAGCTGGACGTGTTGTACAGTGCTTTATCAGCAGGGGGAGACACAGTCTCAAATGATCTTCTGTGAGGTGAGAGCAATATTTTTTTATTAATAAAATAACTCAAATATTTAATTAAAATGAATAAGACTAAATTAAGAAGTTAAATATATATTTTTAATAAAAATAATTACATTTTTCAGTTTATGGATTCAAACAAACGAGAAAAAAAATGAATCAATACCAGAAAATCTCTTCCCTAAATTATTTTAGATTTGGTTGATTTTTATCATTTTCATTCACATTGGGTTCTCCCAGTCACTGAAACCTTAATTGTAGTTCAGACAGTTCTTCTATAGACCATTTCAAAAGATGTAAACAACACTGGTCCAGAAGCACTTCCTGTTTCAGTTTGTAACTGTTTTCTTTATTTCACATGTAAAGAAAACTTCTTAAAGATGTTTTTTTAACTTTTTGATTCAGTTTTAAATGTTCTATTGGTTGTATTTTATCCCAGCTTTTATGTAGTGTTAAAAAACTTAAACAGGAAGTGCTTCTGGGCCAGTGTTGTGTACATCTTTTGAAATGGTCTATAATATATGTATTGAACAATTGTCTTAAAGCAGGCTTAATACCCATCTATCATTCTCCAATAACAGTTTTTGAAAAGTCACAGTAGTGTTTCTTTACTGGTGTGAGATCGCTACTACTGATACCACATGACTGGAGTATCTCTTTTAGTGTCTCGAAAGAAGCGTCCCAGAAAGCATTGAGACATGTGGAATGTCATTGGCTTTCCTCGTGCTTCAAAGCGCTGTTATCAGGACTGGTTCTGTTCCTCCTGATGGAGAGCTTGTTTTCTCAGAGCTAATCTCAAACTCCACAGGACATGAGCTCACTCAGCTGTGGCCGTGTTTATAAATATGGGTATGAAAAAAGGGCAAGGAAGGAGTCTTCACAAAGGGTCTAGGTCACCTTGTAATTCAACTGACCAGCCAAAGATAATGTTGATGAATGGATTCTAGCCCTATACTGAAAAAGCGTTACCCCGTAACGCCTTTTTGATGAAAACAAATCACCAAATTCTCAATCAAATATTTAGGAAGTATTTTTAGATATATGTTTCTGTTAATCAGATTAGCCTATTCAGATCTAGGCCTACACCTCTCCTTTCAATCTGATCGAAATTGAGTTCAGATGGAAATCGATTGAGGTGTTTACATGATGGCTTTTTCTAGTTGAGCCATTAATCTGATAATGTTTGTGCGTGAAAATGTGGATATGGTGAAATATGGCCTCCTGGACTAAACTGCTCAGAGGCCTTGAATAATAATAACACCTATATGTATTTAATAAGATGGTCAGCTGATTGGGGCTCTCTCTCTGTCTCTCTCTCTCACACACACACACAGAGGGAGAGGGAGACAGACTCTTCACATTCCTCTGTCACATGCTTGACATATGAACTGCACTTCTGTGTAAAATGCCTTCTCCCTCTGATGAAGTACTGTAGTGTTTAAGAAATAAATATGATATTCGCTGTTATCCAACATGCCAACTTCCTTTCATGGAGATATTTACAATTCTATGCCACATTTTGAACTAGACTGGGGCTTATTCATATTGGGCTGACATCATGGACAAACCCATAGGTCTACCTCAAGACTATATCGTGCATGCATTGGCTCCACCATAAATATATGAATTTGGACGATCTGACTTGTATGTAAATTATTATGACTAAAAATGTACAAATTGCATACTAATTCATTCAAATTTGCAACCAACTGACCAAATGTAACCAAAAGTGTGACCAAAAGTTTTTAATGTTGTCTATACAGTGGGGCCAAAAAGTATTTAGTCAGCCAGAGATTGTGCAAGTTCTCCTACTTAGAATAATGAGATAGGTGTGTAATTTTCATCATAGGTACACTTCAACTATGAGAGACAAATTGAGAAAAAAAAATCCAGGAAATCACATTGTAGGATTTTTAAAGAATTTATTTGTAAATTATGGTGGAAAATAAGTCTTTGGTCACCCACAAACCAGCAAGATTTCTGGCTCTCACAGCTCTTCTCTCCTCCACTCGTTACCTGTATTATTGGCACCTGTTTTTTACCCGTTATCTGTATAAAAGTCACCTGTCCACAGCCTCAAAGTCACACTCCAAACTCAACCATGGCCAAGACCAAAGAGCTGTCGAAGGACACCAGGAAGAAAAATGTGGAACAGGCAAGCAGCTTGGTGTGAAAAAAATCAACTGTGGGAGCAATTTTTAAAAAAAAAAAAAAAATGTAAGACATACAAGACCACTGATCATCTCCCTCGATCTGGGGCTCCACGTAAGATCTCATCCCGTGGGGTCAAAATGATCATGAGAACCATGAGCAAAAATCCCAGAACTACACGGAGGGACCTGATGAATGACCTGTAGAGAGCTGGGGCCAAAGTAACAAAGGCTAACATCAGTAACACACTACACAGAGAGGGACTCTAATCCCGCAGTGCCAGGTGTGTCCCCCTGCTCAAGCCAGTCAATGTCCAGGCCCGTCTGAAGTTTGCCAGAGAGCATATGGATGATCCAGAAGAGGATTGGGAGAATATCATGAGGTCAGATGAAACCAAAAAAGAACTTTTTGGTAAAAACTCAACTCGACATGTTTGAAGGAAGAAGAATGCAGAGTTGCATCCCAAGAACACCATCCCTACTGTGAAGCATGGGGGAGGAAACATCATGCTTTGGGGCTGTTTTTCTGCAAAGGGGCCAGGAAAACTGATCCGTGTTGAGGGAAGAATGAACGGGGCAGTGTATCGTGAGATTTTAAGCCAAAATCTCCTTCCATCAGTGAGAGCCTTGAAGATGAAATGGGGCTGGATCTTCCAGAATGACAATGATCCCAAACACACCGCCCGGGAAATGAAGGAGTGGCTCCGTAAAAAGCATTTCAAGGTCCTGGAGTGGCCTAGGCAGTCTCCAGACCTCAATCCCATAGAAAATTTGTGGAGGGACAGTCCCGAAACATCACTGCTCTAGAGGAGATCTGCATGGAGGAATGGGCCAAAAGACCAGCTACAGTGTGTGCAAACCTGGTGAAGACTTACAGGAAACGTTTGACTTACACACAGACCGCTCGTTTCGTGTCTTAGGCCATCGATGTGTACTTACATTTACGAGTCATTAAGTCATGTTTAATTTGGACTTCTCTGTGCATGCTCTTTGAGATGACAGACAAGAACGGTTTGACCTAAAAATATCAAAATTGAAACCACTGTGGAAACAAAAACACCTACATCTTGGATGCTCTCGAGGTAAGCTAAAACAAAGTGAACTATCCCTTTAAGGGTGATTGGGACACGAGGTTGAATGGGACAGTATAACTACTGAGTTTATTTTCTCATCTGATGGGTGATAATTAAAATTGTTAAAAAAAACTAACCCCTAGCTGTGAGACCACATAATCAAGATTGAATGAAATTACTGGTGTGACATCCTGTAGGTGGGCGGGGCCAGGCATCAAACAGGAAGTGGGACCTGAAATACATGACCTCAGGAAAATTTCATTCCATAGTAAGGTCCTAAAGTTGTCTTAGCAACTATTGCACAAACTTTTGACGGAGACACGAATATGATGCACTACTGATACAAAATCATCATGTTTCTATTTTCAGAATAGGTTGTTTTTATTTTGTCCCATCCACCCAAACACAATTTGGGTGATTGGGACAGTGCTTTGCTAATTAAAAAAATGATTAACTTTGCAATAGAGAAGCATTGTTTATGCTCTGTATGCTCTAAATCAGTGGTTCCCAGGCTCTTTATTTGTGGAAGCCCAATCAACCACAAAAACATTCATGAGCTACCTACTAGATTTTGCTCAAATAAAACGAACAAAATCTGAAGATAGAAACATTCAAGTACTTTTTTTCTTTACTGATTGTGTTGCAGTAATAAACCGTATGCATGTTTCCATCAAAGGTTTTTGTGTTAAATGCATTTGTCATAATTAATTCAGGCACCTGACATCTCATCCAAAACATTGCAAATGTATCAAAGTATAACCTGGGTACTCAGTAAATATGCTTACACTGTGCTTTCCCATTCTCACAAACTTTGTGTCCCCACCACCCAAATATTAGCCCCCAAAAATGTGGTTTTGGCTTAGTTGACATAAAAGTGTAGGCTATCACATCCCTTCATTAGCCTATAAAATTAACTTTTTTTCCCCCGTTAAACTGGATATCTTCAATATTACAGAAATGTATCATGTGTTGGGCTGATGTTTTGAACTGTCCCAAATCATCCCTAGTTCACCAGTACTGGCGCGTCTTTGGACGCATAGTTTATTCGCCAAATGCATCGTAGTTGCGCGTTCGTAATACCGAATAAAACATAGGCCCTACGCGTCATATTTTTTTATTCGCATATTTGTATTCCCATCTTTCTTACATATACAGCATCTTTCTTACAGTATTTGTATTCCCATCTTTCTTACATACAGCATCTTTCTTAAAGTATTTGTATTCCCATCTTTCTTACATAGCATCTTTCTTACAGTATTTGTATTCTCTTTCTTTTAATGAGACATCGCACATATGCTTCAAATTCAAAATCAATTCCGTTGTCCAACGCTGATGCGCATGCATTAATATTAAAACCAAGTTCAAATAGCCAAAATAATGACTGGGCTGAATGGCAGGACACTAGGGTTTGTACACAGCCAGTGCGTGTCATATGGTCATGACTCATAACACTTCGTCTTTCAGTTTGATATGACTGAGGAAGTTGGGCGATCGATCGCGATCAGACGAGGTTGCGCGGCGCTTTTGCGCTCTCGACGCCACACAGTTTCTCTTCCTTTGTCGTTTGCGTTTTGAAGAGTTCGCATATCTGGGTGTTGCTGACTAAATAAACAGAGTGTGTGAAGTGAAGCTGCTGTCAGACTTGGAGAACAGAGCGGCATCTCCACACACTCCGCTAGGATACAGAAGATCAACGCGGAAAAACGTGTTTGAGGATGGAGGTATGATTTTGGTTTATTGTAGGCGGCTATAATACTTAACTTTTTGCATCCGATTTTTATCTATTTATTTTTTAACTGCGCAAGACATTTGAATAGTAGCTACTCATAGCCTATAGTATACTCCAATAGGTTTGATAACAGTAAGAAATTAATCAAATGTCTGACACGTGTGTTTGTATTGACATTTCAGCATTAATTTAACTTTCTCTGAACACTATAAGAATAGTAATCCTAATAGTAGCCTATAGCCAATGCATTGACATTTCAAACGCATGAATGTCCTTTAATAACCTGTCAAACTTTGTTGCAATGATGTTTGTTAATTTCAATACTAACAGTAAACATATTTATAGGAAATTAAAGAAAGTTTAATGTCTTTACACTGTAAAAAAAAAGATTAGTTGACTCAACTTTGCTCAGTCAACGCAACACGATAACTTGACTTAGTTAAGTTGAGTCAACTAATCTTTTATTTTTACTGTGCTGGTACTGTAATCCTTTAGTTTGGACCCAGATGTCCTTCAAAATGTGTTTACCCTCAAATCTCCGTTAGCCTACAGTGTGACAGATAAGCTAACCGACACATGCTGGTAAAATGACTGCTCAAAAGTACCCAAATTACCACAACATGAGGAAGGAAGGGCCGTCTGTAGAATATCTTCCTCTGTCTGTGTGAAAGAGCACGAGCTTTGATTTTCCTCTCAGCCTCAGGCGTTAAAGTTCCTCACGTGGCGTGTGACGATCGGGTTGTTACAAGTGTAATCAAAGAGCGTTCAACTCTTTTCTTGGAGTTCGTCTTAAAAGGCTGGTAAAGGGGATGTGAAAAGAGGAGGCATATTTTCCCACAGAAATGACATGTCTGCACTACCATCAAAATGTTTCTGATCATCATTCGAAAAACCTATCGAAAGGTGTTTTCTTTATAGGACTGGAATTAGCGTCTGAAACATATTTGCCAATAATATGTCAAAAGAAACAGAAAGAGAGCAGCCAACAAATTCTTCAATAATGTTTAACCTTTCATGAATATTTAAAATACTTAATACAAAGGTGTAGATTTGGTTTGAACCTTTGAGGGGTAGCTTTTGTGGTAGCTTATACCCACACATGCAAAGTGTATTACCACAATTGATTAATAATTCACGAAATTCATTGTTCTGCGTTGGAAACACAGGAATTAAGTATTTTTATATTATTTAGGCATCTGGAACCTTTTTAGATTGACAGTTTTATTCACTTAACTTCTAACTTTCATTTCTTTAGACTCTTGATGATCATCTTTTTGGATATCAGAAAGCCAGCTTTTCACCTAATATCAGACATTAACACATTTCTAATAATGAAAAACTATAACTTAGTCCATAATTTAGTTTAAAGCTCTGGATTCTCTCTGCTTTTAGGCCAATGTATGTCGATTAGAGCGCTTCACGCAAGTCTTATTACATTTTTGGCTGGTGACTCACACCATTCATGCAAAATGAAATACTACAGGCTTCAGTCATGTTTCCATTAAACATGGTATAAACGCATAGATTGAACTCCAGATATTACTTCCGCAAACGTTTACGACACGATGTGAAAATATCTTCAGTGAATTGCAGTGTTGCCACCATGTTGTGGAGACACTGTGTTTACCACTGTAATCTTCGGTTCCAGTCACGCTTGTGAAGTTGGTTCTGATCGATTGGCTTGGTCATCCGCACTCTCAGAATCGGATACAGTAAAACCGGTGACATTGTAAGCAAATGTTTAAAGATTAGACAAAGAATGATACAATTCTAAGTGATAAACCTACATTTACAAACACTGTTCTGTTCATAACCCTGCGTTGATCCGACTGTACCTGGGCAGGGATTAGAGCCCGACCGATAAAGGATTTTGAAGGCTGATACCGATACAAATATTTTTGGGTTTTAAAATCCGATATTCTGAAATATCGGCCGATATTTTATTTTTTCATATATTTATTTTTTTTAAACTGGACATGATAGTCACAAATTTTGTCATGTTTATTTGAGTTAAGAGAACTGATGGGGATGTTCTTTAATTGTTATTCAAGCAATGTATGTCTCGTGACCAACTCAACGAGTGTTGCCAACGGTGTAGAGTGCCCTCTGGTGGACAAACTATACAACTCCAACACTCATGACATGGTTCAAGCGTGTTTCGTCCGTTTTTATTTTATTTTTGAAATATTCATTTATCGGCCATTATAACTGCCGATACCGATAGTTTGGAAAATACCTAATATCGGCCGATAATATCGGCTAATTCGAACTATTCGTACAACCTCACTCGTACAAATAATTAAGATTTTTGCTAAATCGTACATATTTTACGAGTTGAACAATTCGTATGAATTTGCACGTATGACCTACCGCTGACCCCGCCCCTAAACCTACCCATCACGTGGGTTTAGACAAATCGAGTGAGGTCGTATGAATTAGAACGAATTAGCCACTTTTTAATCACTCGTACAAATTCGTACAAATTGGTTGTGAGATAGCGTTGGTAGTTTTCTTGAAAACCCCGGAGCTGTAAAATTACACTTTAACTGATTGTGTTTACACAAGCCTTGGAGTCTTAAGCTTGCAATGACATATGCTTCAGATGTTTGGCCAATCACAGCACATTAGGTCAGCTAGCCAATCAGAGCACCCTGGGCTTTCCAGAAGGAGGGGCTTGGTAGAAATCTGTGTGTTTCAGACAGACTGGAAATAGAGGTGCTGCAATAATGTACAGTATGTGAAACTACATTATTTAGTCAGCAACATTATACCCAATAACCTAAATAATGAACTTTTACAATAGCATCACACGACCCATTTAAAATTGTTGTAAAAAATTGTACAACTAGACTAGCTAGTAGATTAAAGAGAAGAGTTTCGCAGAATCACAGCACTGCAGAAAGCAAGACCATGTGAGAAAGATGAGGAAAATCCCACATGCCTTTACGCTTAGAGAACGGGGAGTCCCCTCTGCTTGAGTTTATGATCATCATGTTGTGGAAGAAGGAAAGCCAATACTGAGTAACTCAAGATGTAATAAAGTAGCCAAGTATATGGGCCACATGTTATATTAAGTAATATATTTAGTAAGCCAACAATATTCCAAGTGCTATTGGAAGCTGCCACAGTTACAGAGCGTACAGTGCCTCAAATGCAATTAATATAAGAGCACCTGTTATTTGCTGCAAATATAGATGGATGGGAATTAATGAAATAGTTAATGAAAAAAAATATATATATTATAGCTACACTGTGTGATTTTTAACTCCATCTAGCGGTGAAAAGGTATAGCGAATATTAGTTTCTGTTCCTTTAAATTCTGATTTCGTTTTAACTCCTACGGTGGCCAATGTAGTCCAAGATTAACATGGCTTCCAGTTCGACCTCGTCCATGAGTGTTAATTCAAACATAAACGTGAAAGGCGAAGCTTAAATTAACGGGTATGTCCCACTTTGGCTAATGTACTTTCAAGATGGAGGGGCAACATGGCGACCGACATTAGAACCCCTTACCCGTATGTATTTTCAATGGCATATTATACACTTACGAGAATACTTTATTACTTGAACGAAGTAAAGATACATTAATGAGCACATATATTTTTGAAAGAACTAAGTGTTTTTAGCTAAGAATAAACCTAAAGAGTTACACAGTGTAGCTTTAAAAAATAAGTTTTTTATTTTTACGAGCTATGAGATTGTGAAACGAAGGTTTTCGCTCCTGTTGAAGCTATGAGTTCGTATGAAATCAACCTTGTTTAAAGAAAAACATGTTTTATCTGCGATCTTATGGAAAAAATACACTACCCCCAATCCTAAGCGAAGCGTAGTAGCAACATCTGCTGATTGGTCCAACTCGCTTTTACAATAACGTTTACCTTACTGGCGAACGGCTAGAGCTACCCGCTGCTGTTGTTGTGGTGTACCGGGTTTCTCTGCGTCAGTCATACCTCAGCTATCACGCTTTCCCACTAGAGGGTTTTCATTTACCATCCAAACCACATCGTCATATGTGACTTCCGGCAGGTTGCGGAAAGATTTGGTCAAGCGATATCTATCGGACTCCACCATTGTAAAAAACTAACCGGATGAGCCGTATCCCTACTAAAAGACGTACTTTCGGTCTTCAATTTTTTCGTGACATAGTCCTTTTCCACATGCCCTTCCAAATGTGTATGACTTTCTCTCCTCAGTGGAACACAAAAGCACAATGACCTGTTAAATCTTCTGAAGTCCTACAACAACTTTGTGAGGAACACATTGAAGCCTGGAAGAGTTTAGTTTGTGTTATAGACATTTTTAGAAGCATGGCGTTTTGTTTCCGACACATGATGTGAGCGGTCGACCAATCACAACAGACTGGGTCAACTGACCAATCAGAACAGAGTTGGCTTTCAGAAGGGAGGAGTTTAGATAACGAATCTTTTATTGAACCGTTTTAGGCACTGTAAGTAAATAAGTGATGCTCCAATGTATATTATAGAGCCAGACCGATACATCGGCAGGCCGATATTATCGTCCGATATTAGGCATTTTCCAAAATATCGGTATCGGCAGTTATAATGGCCGATAAATGAAAATTTAAAAAATAAAATAAAAACATACGAAACTTGCTTCAATCATCTCTCCTTGGCCTGTTATATTGAAAATGTATGTTTTTGCAGTATGATGTTATCTATTGCTAAATTATGGCTAATCATAGACTAGCTAACCACAAAGCTAGCGAATGCCACTATCATCAGTGGAAGACTGCTAACGTTAACATTAATGAGCTTGGAAACCACAATGAACTTTTTCTGGCTAAATAAAGTAATGATTACTGTATTTACAACTAGCATATCTCTAGTTACCGTCCCTGCATTGTAAAATGTAAGTTATACTTGCGAGGAGTGAACATTTAGACATAGAGAAAAAGTATTAAACGTATCCTGTGCAGAAAAGTAAAAAAAATAAAATAATATCGGCCGATATATCGGAATATCGGATTTTAAAACCCAAAAATATTTGTATCGGTATCGGCCTTCAAAATCCTTTATCGGTCGGGCTCTAGTATATTATAATGGGAAAAGTGTTTTTTGACCTATAGGATGCATGCAAACCTATTGTAGGTGACACAATTAGGAGCCTTTAATTAGGCACAAAACTTCAGCTTTGAATAAAAAACAGTTTTGCAGCTGTAGATATGTAATAAATGCAGAATAAACATTCTGTCTTATATTTAGGATTGTACTACTTGTCTTTGCTGTCAGGCATTGGTATTAATTCCTGTTGTACACCTTGTCAATGCCGTAATGTTCCCTCCTGTCAGGCCTCATGATGTGGTAGCTGTTTATCCCATTGCTTTGAGTGATGTAACACACTGAGAGCCTTTGTAAAAACACAAGCTGTAGGCAAAGGCAGTGGAAAAGTGAGATCTTACGATGATGTAAAATTCAAACACTCAAGTTTTCCTGGAATGGCTGAGAGGGAGACTTACATGTCTGTTCTCGCAGTAACAATACATGCAATGACCATATTACTCGAGTCTTAGCCCATAACACCACTCAACCAGAAGGAATCAGTCCAGATTACTTATGAATTAATTATGTAAAATCCATTCTCTTCTCTGTACCTCATTTAAACACAATTTTTTAGGTTTTTTTTTGGGTATATGGTCTAGATTTTCCCATTTACCTCATATATAGTGTATATCCTCAAGGGTTTGACTGAACCTTGGCTGAACTCTCAGAGTTGTGCATCCAGAAAGCATGAATTAAAGAAAATGGCATTATGTGCATCACGCGTCTACTAATAGTGTTCACTCTTCGACAAAGAGTCTTTTTTTAGAGCGTTTCCACTGTGCAGGACATCATAGTGTACCATAGTGCATTTTCTAGCTCATGATTTAGAGTCTTGCAAAAGGTACTGTGGTGTCCGATGGTATGTCAAATAGTCTACCATGGTACTTTTCAAGCAGGTCTGGCAAACCTGGAAAGGGTCCAATTAGCATTCACGTTCATCTCAGTGGAAGATTGGACATTGCTAACTAGCTAAACCTTTAGATGAACAAAACAAAATGGGAAAATCACTGTAATCCATTGCCTGTAGTGGTTTATTGCTGTAATAAATCATGATTCACTGTTTATAGTGTAAATTGTAATGCATTGTCTGGGTATTTCACGAAACCATAGGCAATTTGGTGTGATTTCTGTGGTATCCAAAGGAAGGTGCTGATCTGAGGTATGGCCGATGTGGTGTCTGGTGCTCAGAGCAGTAGTTTCAGCTGCGCCTGGAGTGGTTTTGTTGTTGGATCATCTTTTGATTGTGATTTGGTTGCTTTTTTGCCAGTCAGAGAAACATGGGAGACTTAGTTTTTAACATGAACTGGAACTGTAGGAACAATACTTCTAAAGCATTTATTAATCTTAGTTAATATTAATTTCAACATTTACTAGTACATTATTAAAATCAAAGGTTGTATTTGTTAGCATTAGCTAACCCACTGTGAACTAACATGAACAAACATTGAACAGCTGTATTTTTATTAACTAACATTAAAGGGATACTTCACCTTTGGAAATATCAATGTGTCTTCTTCAACAAAAATGGGTCATTTATGTTGAAGAAAAGTGAAATTAATGTTGAATTTGGAGCTTTCTAGACTGAGAAAAGCCCAAAAAATTATTTTTGGCTAATGTGGATGAAAGACAACAACTCCCAGAATGCACTTGCTTTGCTGCCCTAGGAGGCCACGCCTACCGGTAACAGAACACAGTCGTTAAACAACAAGTCTAGGCTACTAGTGAGTCTCTGTGATGAGTCTGCCTGAAAATGTGTTTCGAGATCGCCCAAAATGTCCGGGATTCGGCCTTTGCGTTCTACAGTCGCCATTCATTATTATCATACTTGTTTTTCATGAGGGCAGATATCGATATGCTAATCTAAAGAAGATTTTAAAAAGAAACTGTAAATCTGGATAAATCCAAATGATTTATAAGATAGTTTAGCCATAAGTGAAAAACGTTTAATCATTTACTCATCCTCATTCGATCTAATTATTGGTTAAAATGGTTTTAGATTTTATGAAACAAACAAACAAAAAGTAACAGAATTATATTCATGTATTCACAGTGTGTATTTCCATGCTTCTCATTCCACAAACTGCACCAGATCTTCCTCCTCTGACACGGTTTTGCTGGATGATCATCACTGGCCGGTCTGTGGTTTATTTCTCAGGCCACGGCCGCCTAAAATAGAGCTTTCTGCACTCCCACTCCCAGAGTGAGCCCATAATTCCCACCCGTCCCACTGACTTTCCCAAACACAGGGTTCAAATCATCTCCGGATTACTGATTTACTGCTCATACTTTGTGTCTTGTTTTGTTCAACACATTTTACTCTTTTAATTGGAACTGAATGTTTTTGACGAAATCGACTTGAAGTTCATGTACATTTCTTATGCTACACATCTCATCTAATTATATATATATATATATATATATATATATATATATATATATATAAATAAATAAATAAATGAGTAAATTAGATAATTATTTTTACTATACTATTTTTTACTATAAATTATTCCAGAGATCTCCATTGTGGTGTTTGTTTCTTATATGTTTCTTTCTCCAGTCCTTTTTTTTTTTTTTTTTTTTTTACAAAATCAAAATTGTTGTATCTGGGTTGTAAAAACCCATATAGCACAAGTCTAATTGATGTGATGTTTACATCTGGAAGACGTATTTTTAAGAGTGTTTGCTCATCTGCAATACGTCTATAGGACGTTTCCTGTCAGATGTCAAATAGACGTTTAGAAGATGTCTCTAAGATGTAATGATTTAGGATTTATGTTAAACTGACATCTTATAAACGTCTATTTGACATCTGACAGGAAACATCCTATAGACGTCTTGCAGATGAGCAAACACTCTTAAAAATACGTCTTCCAGATGTAAACATCACTTTAAATAGGCTTGTGCTGTCTGGAAAAGGACTGGAGAAAGAACCAGAACCCAGGACGTTTCCTGTCAGATGTCAAATGGACGTTTATAAGATGTCAGTTTAACATACAGTCTAAATCATTACATCTTAGAGACATCTTCTAAACGTCTATTTGACATCTGACAGGAGACGTCCTATAGGCGCATTGCAGATGAGCAAACACTCTTAAAAATACGTCTTCCAGATGTAAATATTACATCAAATAGACACCTCTGTGATGTATGTGTGCTATCAGGGTCACATCCCAAGTAGCACAAGTCTATTTGATGTGAGGTTTACATCTGGAAGACGTGTTTTTAAGAGTGTTTGCTCATCTGCAAGACGTCACGTTTCCTGCAGATGTCAAATAGATGTTTAGAAGATGTCTCTAATGATTTAGAATGCATGTTAAACTGACATCTTACAAACGTCTATTAGACATCTGACAGGAAATGTCCTATAGACGTCTTGAAGATGAGCAAACACTCTTAAAAATACGTCTTCCAGATGTTAATAGGATATAAATACCCTTGTGCTTTCTGGGAAGTCTATCTGATGTGATGTTTACATCTGGAAGCCGTATTTTTAAGAGTGTTTGCTCATCTGCAAGACGTCTATAAAACGTTTCCTGGAGATGTCAAATAGACGTTTAGAAGATATCAGTTTAACGTGCATTCTAAATCATTACATCATAGAGACATCTTCTAAACATCTATTTGACATCTGCAGGAAACGTCCTATAGACGTCTTGCAGATGAGCAAACACTCTTTAAAATCCGTCTTCCAGATGTAAATAGGAGATCAGACAGCCTTGTGCTATCTGGGATACGTTATAGGACGTTTCCTGTCAGATGTCAAATAGACGTTTAGAAGATGTCTCTAAGATGTAATGATTTAGACTGTATGTTAAACTGACATCTTCTAAACATCTATTAGACATGTGACAGGAAACGTCCTAGACGTCTTGCAGATGAGCAGACACTCTTAAACATACGTCTTCCAGATGTAAATAGGACATCAAATACCCTTGTGCTATCTGGGGAAGATTTCTTTAAGTAATGATTTAGAACGCATTTTAAACTGATATCTTCTAAACGTCGATTTGACATCTGACAGGAAACTCCTAGACATATTGAAGGTGAGCAAACACTCTTAAAAATACATCTTCCAGATGTAAATATCACATCAAATAGACTTGAGCTATTGCTATAGCCAGATAGCACAAGGCTATTTGATGTGCTATTTACTGTACATCTGGAAGACGTATTTATAAGAGTGTTTGCTCATCTACAATACATCTATAGGACGTTTCCTGTCAGATGTCAAATAGACGTTTAGAAGATATCAGTTTAACCTGCATTGTAAATCATTACATCTTAGAGACATCTTCTAAACGTCTATTTGACATCTGACAGGAAACCTCCTATAGACGTATTGTAGATGAGCAAACACTCTTAAAAATACGTCTTCCAGATGTAAATGTTACATCAAATAGACTTCAGCTATTGATATACCCAGATAGCACATGGCTGTTTGATGTCCTATTTACATCTGGAAGACGTATTTTTAAGAGCGTTTGCTCATCTGCAAGACGTCTATAGGACGTTTCCTGCAGATGTCAGACAGACGTTTAGAAGATGTCTCTAAGATGTAATGAACATCTAATAAACGTCTATTTGACATCTGACAGGAAACGTCCTATAGACGTCTTCCAGATGAGCAAACGCTCTTTTTTGCTATGAGCAAACGAAATTTTGCAAACGAATTTTCGAAAACGAGCAAACGAATTTTGCTATCTGGGTAGACACTTTGCAGATGAGCAATAAGTCTCTAAAAAGTTACGTCTTCCAGATGTAACCATCAAATAGACGTCTCCGTGATGTACGTGTGCTATCAGGGAAAACAACAACACAT